>JAGKTI010000086.1:0-14158 GCA_018397915.1 Birgus latro
CAATGTAAAAATACGAGCGCGTACGAGCCTCCCACTCGCGCTAATTCGCCGCTCGTATTGTCATTTCTTATTCATATACACACTCACACCTTATTATTTCTAGTACTTTATTACACTTATATATATCTACAGTCCTTTACCGCTTCCCACACGATGTTTAGTAGGGGTAGAGGTCACAGGGCCTCTTATAATGGGGGCAAAAGCGGAAAATCGAGGGGCGCAACTGTGACGTGCCTCCAGGTTGAAAGACAGCAGTGAACTGCGATGTGCGTATCTCGGTAGCCAAGAGTTGAAAATATCAGCTGCTAATGTATATGCTAAGAAATAAGTCGTAGGAAATCTAGACAAAACATAATAAATTAGGTAGTTCCAGGTGAATATAAATATCACTCAGGCTTCCCCCTACCTTTCTTATATACATTTATATTAGGAGAATAGCTCAGACAGCATATTTCGCGGGGAAAAAAAGCAGGTGAAATTAGCGAACGAGTGCAGGTTGGATGTTGCCAAGTGATACTTAGCCAATGCCAGGTGTATAGCACTATCAATTACCTAATTTTTCAATGGATGAAATCAGTGGAAAAATCAGTAGATGAAATCAGTGGAAAAATCCGGGGAAGATTTACATAGCGCAGAGCAGCTGAGCAGACGACATGAGAGGGTAATGGAGGGGAGGTAGGGAGGGGAGTCATGAATGGGGGAAAATGGCTAAATTGTCAACAATGGATGGGAGTACTGATGATATTAGCAGCTTTGACTATTGTTGGACATTGGCAGTCCTGATAGATGATACAAGTCACCAACTGAAAGCCCGGGCGAATTCAAAACAACACAAAATCACAAAAGTGACGCCCCGCAGTATGATCCATTGCACCCGAGCGTCACGGAAGTGATGACCCGCAGATAAGGGGTTAAGAACCAATTATTTTCATAAGTTGGGGACTGCCTGTATATGAGTCATGTGCACTCTCAGCTTGAATATTGCTCACCCTTGTGGAACTGATGTGGAGAGGTTGCAGTAAAACAACTTGATAAAATTAAGAAGAAAGCTGTTGGAATTATTAATAACCCTGCTGTTATAAATAAACTACCTCCCCTACAAGGAAGAAGGAATGTTGCTTCCCTTGCATAATTTTACAGATATTTTTATGTCAAATGCTCAGATGAAGCTGCGTCCATTGTACCACCTCTCCATGCCTTCCCTCGTGCTACACTGGCATCTGGTAGCGCTCATGACTGGAAAGTCACACAGCCATATTGCAAAACTTCTGCCTATCAGAATTGATTTATTTGATTTATTTCTCAAAATGTATCTCTCTGGAACTCGATTCCCCAGATTTGTTTCACCCCAGACTTCAACCTACAGCTGTTCAAGTCCAACTGTTACAGATATTTTATGAATGGAGAACGCCAGTAATCTGGTGTGTGGATTACTTTTTTTTTTTTGTAAAAAAAAAAAAAAATGCTATCCATTCATTCATCCCTTATATTTTCCTCAGTTTTCTGTACTACTACGTTCTAATATTGCTCTCACTCTTCACACTTTGCTCAGCACCCAAGGACCATTAT
Organism: Birgus latro; assembly: GCA_018397915.1. Taxonomy (NCBI): domain Eukaryota; kingdom Metazoa; phylum Arthropoda; class Malacostraca; order Decapoda; family Coenobitidae; genus Birgus; species Birgus latro. Next base: position 1,570 of record JAGKTI010000086.1, read on the forward strand.
CCTGCTTACCTCCCATGACGCTTCAACTCTTCATGACATTTGGATATTGAATAATAATTTTTTTTTTTTTAAGGTTATTCAGTTACCGTAGTTGTAGGAAGATGCGCTTTCAGCCAAGTGGAGACAGTCTCCCCGTCATCTACCAATGATGCAATATTATTTTGAAACAGGCAAACACCTGTGAATGTGTACTCGTACTGCATTACTCTGTGAGCATATGTATGCATGCACGCACGGAAAAAGTGATCACGTGGTCATTGAGTTCCAGATGATAATAGGGAACGTGGTGCCAAGAGATGAGCTCCATAGGCAGGGAAGATACAACTTTGGGAAAGCAAACTTTACGGAATTGAGAAAATTTTTTGAAAATGCAGATTGGAGAAAATTCAGAGAAACAAGAGAGATTCAGAGGAAGTGGGATATCTTTCTAGACCTCTATAATTCAGGAGTGGATAAATATGTTCCAAGAGTAAGTGGGAAAGAATACAGGAAAAAGGAGTGGTTTAATAGAAGGTGTATTATAGCAAAAAAAGAGAGGGACATGGCATGGAACAAATGGAGAAACAGAGGTAATAACAGAACAAAGGAAGAATATAAAGAACTAGAAATGAATATACAAGAATTCGTAGAGAGGAAGAAAGGAACTTTGAAAAAGGTATAATCGACAAATGTAAGGATGAACCCAAATTGTTTTATAGATTTGTTAATGGCAAATTGAAGCAAAAGGAAGGAATCACCAAACTGAAAGTAGAAGGAGAGGTCTATAATGATGCGACAGTGCAAGCTGAAATAATGAACAAACGTTTCCAATCGGTTTTTACTAATGAAGGGGAGTTTGTGGAGGGGGAGGGAGTGACTAGGGATGTGGTGATAAAAGATATAAAAGTGGAAGTGCAGGAAGTGTACAAATTACTGGAAACTCAAGATGTAAGGAAAGCCCCAGGACCAGATGGAATTTCAAATTGGGTACTGAAGGAATGCAGAGACCAACTGGCAGATAAGATTCACAGTTTAATTGTGTGTTCGCTGGAAGAAGGGAAAGTGCCTCGGGAATGGAAGAGAGCAAATGTGGTACCAATTTACAAGGGAGGAAACAAGGAAGAACCCCTGAACTATAGACCAGTGTCCCTAACCAGCATGGTTGCAAAATTGTGCGAGAAGGTTCTGAAATATAGGTGGATAAAATATCTGGAAGGGATGAATATTTTGACTGAAAGTCAATTTGGATTTAGAAGTGGAAGGTCATGTGTTTCCAACTTGTTGAGCTTTTACTCAAGAGCAACTGATGTGCTGCAGGAGAGAGACGGTTGGGTGGATTGTGTATGTTTAGATTTGGAGAAGGCCTTTGACAAGGTACCCCATAAGAGACTAATGTGGAAATTACAGCATATAGGAGGACTGAAGGGTAACCTCCTGGAATGGATGAAAGACTTTTTGAGAGACAGACAAATGAGGACAGTAATAAAGGACAGGATGTCTGGATGGAGAGAAGTAACAAGTGGTGTCCCACAGGGCTCGGTGTTGGCGCCAGTAATGTTCCTGATTTACATAAATGATATGGTAGATGGAGTGAACAGTTATGCAAGTCTGTTTCCTGATGATGCCAAGATCTTGAGGAAGGTAGAGGTTGAAGGGGACTGTAAAATGCTGCAGGAAGATCTGGATAGGATACATGACCGCAGCCAGATGTGGGAAATGAAATTCAACGCAAAAAAATGTAAAATATTGGAAATGGGTAAAAGCACCAAGAGACCATCACTGAATTATATGATGGGTAATGAACCAATCACAAAAGTGAGAGATGAGAAAGATTTAGGAGTGCTGGTCCAGGATAGTTTGACACCTGAAAAACACATCAACAAGATAGTTAGAGAGACATATAAACTCTTGACCAACATAAGAGTGGCATTTCATTACATGAATGAAGAGATGATGAAAAAAAATGATAGTGGCCATGATCCGCCCCAGGTTAGAATATGCGGCAGTAGTGTGGTCCCCACACAAAAAGAAAGATATAAACAAGATTGAGAGAATACAAAGAACAGCAACCAAGATGGTCCCCAGTTTGGCAGATCTGTCATATAGTGAGAGGCTAGAAAGGCTGGATTTGCCATCCTTAGAGGAAAGGAGAGAGAGGGGTGACATGATTGCAGTGTTCAGGACCATGATGGGAGTAGATAAAATTGATAGAGAAGATCTGTTTTTATGGGATAAGAGAGCAACAAGAGGACATGGACTGAAACTGAAGAAGCCGCGCTGCTTGAAGGACATCAAGAAATATAGTTTTCCGTATAGATGCACAGACCTGTGGAATAGACTGGACAAAGAGATCGTCCAGTCTAAAAACTTAAACGAGTTTAAAGCTAAATTTGACTTATCGAGAAACAGAGACGGGACCCCACGAGCGTAGCTCATTTCCTGTATATCACAATTAGGTAAATACACACACACACGTGTGTGTGTGTGTGTGTGTCTGCATGTTCATACCTAACTGTTCTTAAGCTCTTACTATCCTGTGTATTAAACCATTTTTATCATACATATCTTTAAATTAATTAATTGTTTTGGAACACTATTTTTTTCAGTAGTGCATTCCACTGATCAACTGCCCTATTTGAGAAACTGAATTTCCTTACATCCTTGTCACCCCCTTTTTTATGCAATTTTGTGCAGTGTCCTCTTTTTTTTTTTTTTATGCAAGGAAGAAGGAACCAAAGGCCAGGGCCAGCATACTGTTCCCTCCAAGAAAAAGTAAAAACAATACAAAAGAGAGCCACATTCAAGATCCATTCATTTCAAGATGCCTGGACACACTGTGTTTGAAAGATTGGAGATCATAGGAAGCAGGGAATACAGACAGAGGGAGACAGTTCCAGAGTTGACCAGTTGCATAAATGAAGGACTGGAAGTAACAGTTAACTCTTGCATTAGAGAGTTGGACAGAAAAGGGATGAGAGTTTGTTGATAGACGGGTACTATGTGCCCGTCGTAGAGGTGGAGGGATGCAAGCAGACAGTTCAGAGGAACAGTGACCATTGAAGTAGCGATAGAAGAGAGATAAAGAAGCAACAGTGCGGCGAAGAGTCAAAGGTTGAAGGGAATCAGTAAGAGGAGGAGAGTTAATGAGACGAAAAGCCTTTGACTCCACCCTATTGAGAAGAACTGCATGTGGGGAGCCTCCCCACACATGAGAGTTGTACTCCATACACGGGCAAATAAAACCCATGTACAAGTTCAACATCTGTGCAGGGGTAAAGAAAGTTCGGAGTCGGCCCAGCACACCTGATATCTTGGAAGCAGATTTCACAAGAGATGTAATATGTTCTTTCCAAGACAAATCCCAAGAGAATGAAACCCCTAGCATGTTCAAGGATGATGCAAGACTGAGCTGGACATTATTAAACATTAGTGGGTAATCCTGAGGAAGATTTTGTCGGGTTGATAAGTGTAAGAACTGAGTTTTTGATGCATTAAAAATAACAAGATTATTTTTACCCCAATCAGAGATATGAGCCAAGTCAGACATTAGGTGACCCATAGCCTCATCCCTTGTTTGCTGAAGTAACTGCTGAGATGGAGGTTGCGGAAATCTAATGGAAAGGTGAAGGGTGGAATCATCAGCATATGAGTGGATAGGGTTAAATGTACAGCTTAGAAGGTCATTAATGAATAAAAGGAAGAGAGTTGGTGATAGGACAGAGCCCTGAGGAACACCACTGTTGACAGGTCTAGGAGAAGAACGATGGCCGTCTACAACAGCAGCTATAGAACGACCAGAAAGGAAGCTAGAGATGAAGGCACAGACAGAAGGATAGAAACCGTAAGAGGGCAGTTTGGAAATCAAAGATTTATGCCAGACCCGATCGAAAGCCTTTGAGATGTCAAGTGCAATGGCAAAGCTTTCGCCAAAGTTCCGAAAGGAGGATGACCAGGAGTCTGAAAGGTAGGTGAGAAGGTCGCCAGTGGAGCGTCCCTGACGGAACCCATACTGACAATCAGAAAGAAGGTTGTGACTGGAAATGTGCTTTAAAATTTTTCTGTCAAGAACTGATTCGAAAACTTTTGATACACAGGATGTTAGAGCAATTGGACGATAGTTGGAAGGTTGGGAATGGTCACCCTTCTTTGGGACTAGCTGAATGAGAGCAAACTTCCAGCAAGAAAGAAAGGTACAAGTTGAAAGACAAAGGCGAAAGAGTTTACCTAGGCAGGGTGTAAGCACAGAAGCACAGTTTTTGAGGACAACAGGAGGGACTCCATCAGGCCCATATGCCTTGTTAATATTGAGGCCAGTGATGGCAGAAAATACATCAGCTGAAGAAATTTTAATGCCAGTCATGAGGCAGTCAGAGGGGCAAAGTGATGGAGGAACAGCACCGGAATCGTCTAAGGTAGAATTGGAGGAGAAAGTCTGAGCAAAGAGATCTGCTTTATCAGTAGAAGAAATACCTACAGAACCAACAGAGTAGAAAAGAGGAGGGAAGGACGATGAGGTAAAGTTGTTAGAAAGGTTTTTGGCAAGGTGCCAAAAGGAGCGAGAAGAATTAGAGTTGGAGAGTTGGGAACATTTAGCACGGATGAAATTATTTTTAGCAGAGCGAAGAACAGACTTAGCACGATTCCGGGCAGAAATATAAAAAAAATGTGATTCAGGGGTGGGTTGACTCCGGTATCTTTTAAAGGCCCTCTCTCTGTTGCGGACAGCATTAGAACAAGCGTGATTAAACCAAGGCTTTCTTGCATTAGTCAGAAGATATGAAAAAGGAATGTATGCTTCCATGCCCGAGAGAATAACCTCTGTAATGCACAAGGCACACTCAGACGGCTCCCGGCCATGGAAGCAATAATCATTCCAAGGAAAATCAAAAAAGTACTGCCTGAGGGCCTCCCAATCTGCAGCTCCAAAGTGCCACAGGTGGCGTTTCTTTGGAGGGTCCACAGGCCGTACTGGAGCAATAGGACAGGTTAAGGTAATAAGGTTATGATTGGAAGAGCCCAACGGAGAGAAAAAATTAACAGAATAAGCAGAAGGATTAGTTGTTAGGAAAAGGTCAAGTATGTTGGAACTCTCTCCAAGGTGGTCAGGGATACGGGTAGGGTGCTGTACAAGCTGCTCTAGGTCATTAAGGATAGAAAAGATGTAGGCTTGTTCACCAGGTGGATCAGTGAAAGGAGAGAAGAGGCATAGGAGGTGGTGAACATTGAAATCTCCTAAAATGGAGATTTCAGAGAAAGGAGAATTGGATAGAATGTGTTCCATCGTAGAAGTAAGATAGTCAAAGAATTTTTGATAGTCAGTAGCATTAGGAGATAAGGAAACAGCACAGATATATTTAGTCAGAGAATGACAGGAGAGCCGAAGCCAGAGAGTAGAGAATTCAGAAGAATCAAGCTCAGGAACACGAGAGCAAGATAGATCGTTGCATACATATACACAACAGCCACCTTTGGCTTTGAAATGAGAATAGAGAAAGTAGGAGGATACAGAAAAGGGTTTGCTATCAGTTGTCTCAGACAGCTGAGTCTCAGTAAGAAAGAGAAGGTGAGGTTTAGAGGAGAAGAGGTGGTGCTCAACAGAGCGAAAGTTAGAGGAAAGGCCGCGAATGTTACAGAAATGAAGAAGGACTGAGTCAGACAGTGGTTCCAGGCAGCTCCGAGAGTCGTCACCGGGAGAGGGGCGGATGGTGGGGGCATTTATGGTCCCTCCCCCTGAGGACTCCGAGGCACGATTATCATTAGCCATTTTTTAAACAAATTTGAAAAGGAAGTGTAGTGTGTAGCGTGTATGTAGTTTGGTGTTGACAGTTGGAAAAACTTGTATTGGAGAGCATGCTGGTCTACTCTCTGTGTTACTGAGACACTGAAAAAGTTCAGCAAGGGGGATGGTCAGGAACAAGTCCTGAGGGCTGATGAAACGGGAGCTCCAGCTCTCCCTGTCATCAGCTTTCCATCCTCCTAGGGAGTACTGCCCTGCTCGACTGGTGCTACAGTCAACTCCTCTTGCTGATACTTCCCAATAGGTTATATATATACTAACTGATGTCTATTTTGTCATTCCCTGTGATGCAATTATATAGCAGGGAAGGTTGCTGGTTCGTTGCAAGTAGTGATAAGAAACAGGGAGGAGAGCATGGAAGTGAAGTAGTGATAAGAAACAGGGAGGAGAGCATGGAAGTGAAAAAGTTGTTACATGACAGTATTGTGATACCAACTCTGACATATGGAAGTTAAGCTTGGACCCTGTTGGAAGGACAGAAGTCAAGAGTGAGAGCAGTGGAAATGAGTTATTTGAGAGGAGCATGTGCAGTCACATGGAGAGACAGATTAACAAATGAGGAAGTGAAGGAGCGTTGTGGTGTGGCTGAGGACGTGATGGGAAGCATTAGGAGAAACACGTTAAGGTGGTTTGGGCATGTGGAGAGGATGGAGAGTGAAAGACTGACAAGGAGAGTGTATGTGAGTGGGGTGAAGGGGGCGAGAGGGAGGGGGAGGCCGAGGATGAGATGGAGGGATGGAGTGGAGAGGTATATGAGAGAGGGGGGTGTGAGTTGGGAGCTTGGTAGTGAAATGGCAGGGGACAGAGTGACATGGAGGCAATTTGTTTGTGGCCACCCCGTGAGGGATTGAGGCATCTGGCAATAGATAGATAGATAGATGTTTTCACTTTTCCTTCTATCTTGGAATGGTGAAAGTTTCAGGTTTTCTAGTCCTTCTTCATAACTTAAATCCTTTTCAATCAAGATTTTTCAATCTTATCTATGTGTTTTTGATATATGGAATCCAGACTACTGATGCATATACTCCAGGGTTGGCCTGATAAATGTTATCTTTCTCGGCATGTCTTCATTTATATATGAGGCCGCTAGAATCATAACATACCAACCGCCATGTTACCAGAAAATGAGTTAAGTATACCACTGTCAGACGATATGAGGATATTCACGGCATGGACACGCACTGTGACATTATAAAAAATGCTGTACATGTCAGGTATGAGCAAGGTGTAGAGGGATAAGTCAGGATATTGGGGAACTCGAGGATTTCATAGTACATCGCCTTCCAAACCAACCTCTTGAGAGTTACTGATTGTGTATGTGAATGGACAAGAGGCCATAAAATAGTGTGACCTGGTGGTGGGATGAGGATGTAGAAGCTGCAGTTAGGGAGAAAAGATGGCCTTTCTGGGAATGGAAGAATACTTGACTAACAAATGTAGGGTGAGAAAATAAGTTTAAAAGGAAAAGTCTGAGTCACAGACACTTTTACTGTACTTAATAACCTAAATTGTGTGGAAGTGAATAATATAAATTTTATGGTGGCAAATCAAATGAAGAGGGAGAATGGGGATATCATAGGTAAACAGTGTGTGAAGAATGATGAAGGAAGGGTTGTGGTGAACAGCAGGGATATTAAAGATGCATGGAGGGAGCATTAAAGCAGGTTGTTGAATAAGGAGTTAACTGGGACAGGGAAGGTTTGGAGCCAGCAGATCCAGTGTTAGGCCCTTGGCCTTTGATTGATGCTGCTACTGTGAGCAGGGCAATGGGAAGGATGCAGTTGGGGAAGGCAGCAGGTGTATCAGGTTTGCCTGCTGAAATGTTGAAAAACTCAGGAGATATAGGAGTGAGGTTAGTTGCTGACCTGATAAATATGATTATACAGTATATGAGTGTGTTGTCACAGACGAATGGCTGATGAGTGTAACTGTAAATGTGTACAAGGGGAAGGATGATGCCCTGGAATGAGGAAACTATAGAGGCATGAAGCTTTTGGACCAGATAATGAAGGTAATGGAGTGAGTTCTAGAAGGTATGATTAGAGAAATAGTGAATACTGATGACATGCTGTTTGGGTTTATGCCAGACAAAGGGACCGCTTATACCATATTCATCGTTTGACAGCTTCAATAAAAATATATAGGAAAGAAAAGGGAACTGTACTTTCTTTTTGTTGATTTGAAGAAGGTCTTTGACAGAATCTGTACAGAAGTGGTGAGGTGGGCAATGAGAAAGCTTGGGTTCGAGGAGTGGCTGGTTAGGGTCGTTATGGCCATGTATGCGGGTGCTCACACCCAGGTAAGGGTGAATGGAGATTTGAGTGATGAGATTTCCATGTATGCTGGTGTGCACCAGAGGTCAGTCTTGAGCCCCTTGTGGTTTATTATGGTACCTGAAGCCCTCTCATATGATTTCAGAAATGGACTCGCATGGGAGATGTATGCCGATGATTTGGTGCTGACTGCAGAGAATGAAAGGTCTAAGGAAAGATTTAGGAAATGGAGAGATGGTATGGGGCTCAAGGGCTTAAGAGTAATTGTAAATAAAACAAAAGTAATGGTATCTAGGGCTGGGGCAGCACTGTCAAAGAAGAGGGAGAGTGGCCCTATGCAATTTGCCAAAGGGTGTGGGAAGTAATTCCATCATGTGCAGTGTTTGAGAGAAGTGGGTGCACAAAAGATGTAATGGCATTGGAGACAAACTGTGTGATAATACTGATTTCATGTGTGCGGTGTACTTGGGAGAGCATGTGGATATTGCCAGGCGTGAAAAGATTGAACTTGCTAGTGAGTCTCTTAAGTGTGTGGAAGAGTTTTGTTATTTGGGAGACATGTTATGTGTTGGAGGTGGGGCAGCAACTAGCTCTGTGGCTAGAGCGTGGAGTGGCTGGAAGAAGTTCAGGGAGCTGTTGCGTCTCCTCACATTGAGATGGCTCTCCCTCTGTACTCTGGGATATTTGTATGAAGCATGTGTTAGAAGTGTAATGCTGTATGGTAGTGAGACCTGGGCAGTAAAGGAAGAGGATACCTGCAGGCTCAAACATACAGACATGGCAATGATTAGGTGGATGTGCAGTGCATCCTTGAGTTCAAGGCCTGGGGTCTTTAGTTTACTATGGAAAAGTTGAGGGGTAGGATGGGACTGGAGTGTAGTGGTGTTGTGATGAGGAGAGGTAGACTGAGATGGTTTGGGCAACTGGAGAGGATGGGGGATGATAACTAGGTGCAGAAAGTGAGGAGTGTTTTATGTTGGGGTAGGGTAGTGGGAGGTAGACCGAAAAAGACCTGGGATGAGATCACTGAGTGTGACCTCAGGGTTAAGGGACTAAGCCAACCCCAAACCTTCTTTACCCCTGCACAGTTGTCAACTTTATACACGGGTTTTATTCACCCCTGTATAGAGTACAACTCTCATGTGTGGGGAGGCTCTCCACATACAGCTCTTCTCAATAGGGTGAGTCTAAGGCTTTTCATCTCATTAACTCTCCTCCTCTTACTGGGTCCCTTCAACCTCTGTCTCTTCGCTGCACTGCTGAATCTTTATCTCTTTTCTATCGCTACTTCAATGGCCACTGTTCCTCTGAAAAGTCTGCTTGCATCCCTCCACCTCTACGACGGGCACGTAGTACCCGTCTAGCAACAAATTCTCATCCCTTTTCTGTCCAACTCTCTAATGCAACAGTTAACCGTTACTCCCAGTCTTTCATTTATGCAACTGGTCAACTCTGGAACAGTCTTCCTGTCTGTATTTCCTACTTCCTACGATCTCCAGTCTTTCAATGGCAGTGTGTCCAGGCATCTCAAAATGAACGGATCTTAAATTAGGTTCTCTTTTGAATTGTCTTTGTTTTTTCTTGAAAGGAACAGTTTGCAGGCCCATGGCCTTTGGTTTCTTCTTCCTAGCATTAAAAAAAAAAAAAAAAATGCTGCCAGAGATCAATCAGCATGGATAGTCTCCATTAGGTCACCAAGACCGACACATACAAGGATGTTGGAGCCTTCAAAAACAAAAATGAAACGAAAACAAACATCAACACTCACGATTCGACCATTCCGCATTAATCTTACCTAAGATCTCCTACTTCTTGAGAGTCTGCACTACCCTCTTCCTTTTCACTGGCGGAGGGGTCATCATCACACACCCTTGGAAGGGGCATGTAAAGAACAGCAAGGCCTGAAGCAGGTAGGGAACAACCACAAAAACCACTATCTGCACTGCCATAACAACTGTCTGAGAGGAGCTGTTCCCTACATGTCACCGGGGCGGGAACTGGGAACGATCGAGGTCTCTAGCGGACGCCGGGTGAACTACCCAGCCAGACAGGGCAGTGCTACCAGGCGATTCCTGCCCGGTCAGGCAGGAAAATGTTCATGCAGCTGCAAGTTCCACCCGGGCGCATGCATTTTGTCCGGATATTATGAAAAATGTATGACTAATGGTTTCGAATGGCCAGATAGCAGTGTCCAGGGAATGGAATGTCTGGGTATTGGCCATCTGGACAATCGCGAGATTATTGTACTTTCCCAGATATGAAGGTTTGAAAAAAGGCTATTTTGGGAAAAACTGCCGAAGGGAGAGGTGGGGTCGCACCCAAAACATTCCCAGCATCTAGGGGTTAAAGAAGCCCTCTACTCATCAACACCTGTAAACTATATTTAATCTGCCAAATAAGTAAAATGATGATGGAGATGAGAATAGTCTGTCCATAAATATTACATGCCATTATTTGATTATTTGCCTAACAACACAAGTTTCTGTCTCTCGCTTTACATCGGACTGTATTAACATGTGCAAGGCGATTCACAAAATGGGTTTATTTTTTAACCTGGTGATGAGGTTTTCTAACCCCTACATTATTTTTTGCATACACACACACACACACACACACAAGACCATTACCTGTCCCCCAACCCCAACACTTCAATCCACCAAATTCTTCTCCCTTATTCTGAGCTGCCCTGTCATTTCTTTCCTCTCTTTCTTCAATTATCCATGCCTTACACATTAACTCTTCCATCCAAAGAAGGTAGGAGATAGTGTGTAAGGATTCAGACAATGTCTGCATTCTGTATCTCCAGATATTAATGTAAACATGTAGTAGCTGAGGGCAGTGGTAATGAGTATATATTACTGTATGAGAAGGGAAGAAAATGGGGGAGCAGGGAATAAGTGGGAATATTAGGTGGGAGTGACAAATGTGTACTGACAGACAGACAGACACACACTTGGTATGCTTACTGCTGATATTCTCTCTTCCAGAGTTCATTTCGAGTCTGAATGACTGGGAGACGTTGTTAAATACCTGATAAAGAGGGCACCTGAAAGGGATGAGTCAGATCATTGGAACTCTGCAAAAGAAGTAGAAATTAAGCAAGCACTATCTCTACTCACTAACAGACTCATACTTTGGTGGGAGGCAAAAGGAGCAGGTGCATGCCATGTAGACTGGGAATAGTAGAAGTATTAGAAAGTAAGGGCTAAGGAAAATTGGGAAAATCGTGGGTCAGAGGAAGGTTGGCCAAAAGTAACTTTATGTCGATAAACACAAGAATAGTGTAACTCTGGACTGAGAGTTATACTGATCGAATTGTAACCACATACACCATTCAATAATTATAAAATTTTATTCTTATGACTATCATCACATAATATAATTTTTGGACTATATATCAAAGGGCAATCATGGCACATGATTTGTAATTTGCATGGCCCTGTAGGATTCATTACACAAAACATGTGCACCAACAGTGTATCTCGCTTATGGCTTCCTACTATATCCAATAGTTTATGTATATGTATAAATTACACATTTTTCTAATGTAATCAAAGCACATTTTCATAAAATCTACCAAGTGATCACAGAATAGGAAGGAGCAAATTTTGTTATATAAAATGATGCAGATATCTTAAAATAATAATGGTATTACTGGGAACTACAATCAATAATGTGAGTGAGTTTAAGTACTTGGGTTGTGTGATGAGAAACGATGGAAGTTTAGAGGGTGAAGTGCTTGAAAGGGTACAATAAGGAAAAAAGATTGCTGGTTCCTTGAAAGCAGTGGTAAGGAACTGGGAAGTGAGCATGGAAGTGAAAAAGCTACTGCATGACAGTGCTGTGATACCAACTCTAATTTATGGAAGTGAAACTTGGACCTTGCTGGAGGGCCAGAAGTCAAGAGTGAGAGCAGTGGAAAAGAGCTTCTATTTTTGTCCAAAGAATCTACAGTAATTTCCTCCATGGATGTGTTTTTCCCATAGACTTTATGTCCTCACGGACAATATGACCCTATTTTCCTCCTATGGACCTAGCATCCTCAACCACATATTTTCCTCATGGACCCATTTTAAGCCCCACTGACCTAGCTTCCACAATCACTTATTTTCCTCATAGACCTACTTCATTCTATGTTCCTACTTTCTTCCTTGGGCCTACTTCTATGATGGACCATTCTCCCTTCATGGACATCTTTTCCCTCACATAAGCAATGTTCTTCATGGGCCTATTTTCCATATGGACCTGTTTCCCTTCAAAGTACAGTAAACCTTCCATAAGTCGAACTTTTAGAAGACGGAATCTTCGGTTAGCCGAACTCAGGCTGAGACCACATATGAAAGTAGACCGAAATGCGAAAGTAGGGGGGAAAATGGCGCCAGGCAGACACGTGGCGCCAGTCTGCTGCTTGCTTTTGGAGACGGTAGTTGCGCCATTCTTACTGTCATATAGTGCTCAGCAGTGCTCTCCTTTTGCCTTCTGCCTTGCCATGGAGGGTTCAAAGCTTAAAAGAAGTGATACTGGCACCTCTAGTCATAAA
>JAGKTI010000086.1:23269-76108 GCA_018397915.1 Birgus latro
AAGCCTATGCCCAGAGTCGGACACATAAAAAAAAAAAAAAAAAAAAAAAATATGAGAGAGGGGGGTGTGAGTTGGGAGCGTGGTAGTGAAATGGCAGGGGACAGAGTGACATGGAGGCGATTTGTTTGTGGCCACCCCGTTCGGGATTGAGGCGTCTGGCAATAGATAGATAGACATTACACCCTTGATATAAAGAACTAATTGGTACCAGACCTTGAACACCATGCTGTTCGGTAAAAACTCATGTGTTGTGGCTTTTACCCAACAAAGATCATTAAATAGAGAGCGTCATTCGGCTGGACATTCATACACAGTAACATACAGCTAGGTCTAAATGGCTCTTTTTTTCAATAAATGCTCAATTTACTAATGTACATGTTTATTCTTACCTTTCAGGAAGTAACTGCACTGCAAATAAAGACTGAAAGTAGCCTTGGATAAATCTATGTTCGTTCATCAGGCCATGCTGGTAGGTGTTTCCTGCGTGTCCATTCCTTTACCACACGAAATTCGTTAAATGAACATAATGTTTGGCTAGCTTTAGGTGGTCATTAAAACCGAAATTCGTTAAGAGTTCAGTATATCGAGGGTTTACTGTATTACTCTAGTCTGTTATTACAACTCTGTAAAAATGATGGGGAGAGGGGAATTTCAAGCCAGGTTGGAGTAAAATGTGTAAGAAACACATGTACTGTGACCCACAGCACCCCATTTAATGACCACTGCTTGATACAGCCTATGAAAGTCCAATGGGTTTCAGTGTTCGTTAAATCCATTATCTGCTATACTGAGGTTAGTATTATCATCATTATTACGAACTTTTCCCAAATCTCAGTTTCTTACTGTCGCTCTTATAATTGTGGAATTACCATACTTGACATTTTACATTGCTGGTATGCATTTATCACAAACTCCATCCATGCTAAAGTAGGGCTTTTACATTTATGAGTTACAAACATGTTTTACAAGCTACCATCTCTAAGTCATATACCACATGATGCAGAATGCTGCTTGCAATATTCTTTTGCTATTACAAAAAGGGAGGGATTATTCAGTCCCCAACACCCAATCTCCTCCCGATTCAGCAACTGAATAAACTTACAATTTAGATAAGAACAGTAATCTCTAGTATCATAAACATTTAAGCCTCTCCGAGACAGAGGGACTGGTTGAAGAGGTGCTTGTCTTGAGAGGAGTCATTCCTGAGTAGATAAAAATGCCTAGCAGTACTACTAAAATCATTCCTTAAAAACTACTATGTCAAGTAAAACACTTCCACTTTCTGTTTATCTATGCTGCTGATATCTTGTGACCATTAGGCAGCCTCCCATTAGAGACTGTCTTAAGTCTCTGGGCTGCTATGTTCTAACATTTCTTTTTACATCTCTCAACAATTCTTCCACCGCAGTTTCTCTCACATGTAAATTGTTCAACTTGTCCCATCAAGCAATAGCTAAATGTGACTGCAGCTCTGAGTGAAAAATCTACGTGTAAACACTCCAGGAGACAAACAACAAATAAAAAGATGAAGGTTCTGCCTAAGAGTGACTTTACACTTCTTCATCTGTCTTTCATGCCTTCATTCTTTCCTCGTCCCTCTGCCTGTGGGTGACTCTACACTGAGTGACAAGTCAAATGGTTTCCTGTACACCAGGAAACCACTTACTATGCTGGGTGGTAACCATATAACCAAATTATGGCACCTGGTAGTTCAGTGGGTAATTGAGGTGCTCTCAGTCGGATTGACCCAGTGAAGGTTTATATCCACGGGGTGTTTGGGGTTTATTGCTGATGTAATGCCATTCAGGGATGAGTGAGGCTGGTCACTCTGATCTTAAATGTCAGGACCAACTTGCCTAGCCTCAGGCTCCTACACTCCTCTGTGAGGTGACATAGGATTGGATAACGAATGAATGAAGGTTCGTCAGCTCACCAAAAGGCGAATGTGTTCTGTGGTGAGTAAACATAATGCTACTGTATGATCAACTCCAAGTCAACCATTTCATCAACCATGTTACCATTCGCTAACATACGTACATATTTACTCTCAAGCATGTGCATCCACACGTGCGGACACAGACAAAACCCTGTCATAAAACAGTAACTTACGGGATATAATTTCACATCCCTTTACTATAAGATGTTTCCCCTACACTTAATAAACTAGTCTGGTATTATCAAGAATACACTTAATATAATGTAAGTCCACAAATGAAATTGTGGTTGTGGCCCCTGGCTCGAGTGAATGTGAACCCAGTGGGCTAGAGGCTGAAATTACCTTTTTCCCGCAGTCTACCATCCTCAACTGGGTAATAAGGGGAGAAATGAGGAAATCTGTTTGACCGGGAAGCTCCATCACCCATTTATACTGATTCAACTGTGTGGTCCCTCTCCAGCAATGTACTGAAGAGAACATACAGTATGTAATGGCATGATAGTCTTGTGTAAGTAGCTATGCTGGCTTCTTAAAAACTAATGCATGGACAATTTACTAGTAACGTCAAAATGACAAGTTTAAAGAACATTAATATAAACTTCTTCATAACTGCTTCCCAAAGCATAAAATAAAAATACCCAAGTTATTCAAATTACCTGACAGCAAATTTATCACCAAGCAATAAATTAGCATCACTTAAAATGCTTGCCATGAAATAATAGTGAGGTGAAAATGAATGTAAAAAGAGAGCTCATAGGACAATGCAAAATCCTAACAAAAATGTCACAGAGTGATCTTGTCAAGACTTTACTTTGCCATACCAGCTCAAAGATGGAAGTTATGGCCCAAAATTAAAATAGCAAATAAATATGATAATAAATTACTAGGTGTGAGGTACGAGTAAGAGCAGGGCCTCCAGACATGCGTCTTATCTGGAGATGCAAAGATTTTGTGAGGATTCTTGTCACTATCCTCATATCTGAAAATAAATAAGTTAACTGTACTTACATTATGCCCAATTAGTACAGCATTATTCACCCTGCAGTCATATGTAAATTAAATTTAACTTTAGTCTTAAAATTGAGAGTTGTATTATTTCCTCATAAACATAAGTAATGGTAAGAAAGGGTGGTGGTGGTGGTGGTGGTGGTGGTGGTGGTGGTGGTGGTGGTGGTGGTGGTGGTGGTGGTGGTGGTGGTGAGTGTGGTGGTGGTGGTGGCGGTGGTGGTGTACTCACCTGGCAGTGTGGGGAGGGAGGGTGTGGCTGGGGGGGTGGCTCCTCCGCTCCCACCACCGCTGCACACTACACCACATGCCCCATAGTGTTAATCTTTGATACCAGCTCAACCACTCTTAATTACTCTCTGCCGAAGCCATTTAACCCTTTCAGCAGTGCTAATGCATCAAGTAATGCATTTCCAACATTCTTAAACTTTGGAAAGAACTGTTTATAGATCCTGCCCACCCCATTCACCAACATGAAACCATGGTGGGATGATTACAGTCATGAATAATGCAAAATCATACCATTTATCACAATCTCTTTACATCTACTTCAAGTACAGTACCACATTCAATTACTGCAAAGCACATATGTTGCTTTTAAAATATTTAAATTAACTGTTTTCATTATAACTTCTCTTCAAATGCAAAAGCACTCTTCAAAGGGTTAACCATCAATTGGTATAGAGGTACCCAAGTTGGTCCCCTCTTGAAAGCAGAACAAAATTTGACAGTACAATACAGAGATAGCAATATTGCAGAAACTTACATGAAACTCTGTGTATATCAACCTAACTTATGTTACACTACCGAGTTGAGCTACTGTATTTCACTGCAAACACAGTATGGAACTGTTAATTAACGATATAGTTCAGACATTCCAGCATATCATTAACATGGTTCAGCAGAATGGAAAAATTATCTTTTAGCAGAAACCTAAGGTATCAGAAACTATCTTTTTGAAAACCTGATAAAATCTGTAATATGGAAAAGGCAAAAGCAGATCCTAGAATTTATAAAAGCCTAATCTTTTCTGGTAAAAAATGAATTCGGCTAACAGAGTATATTCAAGTAATTTCAGAACAATTAAAATTTGACTATCACAGTACTGATCTTCTCTTGTTCATGGCCAACAGAGACAGATGAATCAATATTATTTGTCAGATAATGGTATAGCAATGCATGGTACCCAATGAAGTCAAATTAATGGCACCAACTAACTAACTAAAGGTAATTTTATATCTAGGAAATGAAGCAAACAAATAATGTCAATAATAACCACAGTCAGAGACTAATGAAACAAACTTTCTCACAACAGCTTTTTCCTTGTGGGAGATCAGAGGGCAGCTCTATAATGTTTCAAATTTTTCATGGCATACATGCATTGAAAACAGCTTATCTGCATGTGTATACATGCATAAATATTGGTGAAAATGCATAAACTGCTGAGCATAATGCACTAGAAATACTTTACCATAATAAAGTAAACTAGTACTGCATTTATCTGGAAATAAAAAAATACAGTACATCTTAAGAAACATGTTTCCATATGGAAGTACTGTACTATACTATGTTTATGTTCATAAATGTCTCAAGGACCACCAAGTTTCAGATTTGAAATACTATGCCTTCAACATCAATTTTATGCACATATACACATAAAAGCATATACACGGATAATGAAGTTGTCCATAACCCAGTAATGGTTAGGAAATGATAAATGTGGCCTAGTTGCACTCATAGTGTTTCCGGTGGTAAGAGAGGGGGTGTAGGGGAGCGGCCCCACGCCAGGAGAGCTACAAGATGGCCTCAAGACGCTCGGGAAGACTCGCTTTCCCTTACCTGGGGCGTCTGTGCTTCCCTTGGTGGCTGTAGGGAGGATCACACAGTAAGACAGCACGTTCTTTATACCATCACCATGGCAATAATACATAGAGGTGTTCTCATCGTTCATGAGTCTTCCATTCAACTTTTGCTGCTGTTCAGGCTATCCAAGAGTCCTGCACGCTGTAGGATTTTCTTTGTCCATTATTATGGAACAATTTACAATTTTACAGTTTTTGTTCAGTTTGGTTCCAATAATGGCCGATGCAGATCTGATACAGGTAAATAGAGAGTGAAGAATTTCACCACCTCCTGGAAAGCCATCACATTTCATGGTACTTTCCAAACCTGTCTCTCAACTCATATCATTACAACATTCAATATGGAAACAGGCAGTATGCAAGTACAACACATATCCCCTCTTCCACAACAAACTCAATAGGAAATATTGTACATGTCAGGTCATTTGGTTCCCAATACCACTTTCATCTTTTATCAGCAGATACAGCAATACCTCCTCTCAACATCTTACTTCCCATATTCAGAGTGAATCATATAAGTATTTCACTGTGCTATACAGACTAATTCTGCTTAAACCAAGAGAAATGTAAATTATCTGACAAGTGCTGGTCTGTTGCACTGGAAAGGAATAAATATCCAACACTTGTAAATTTCTTTATAAGACACAAAACCTACTAATGTTCAATTTTCACAATCAAGTGCGGTGCATTTCTACGCTTATAAAATATTTCATACAAAAATTAATGTATAAACATAAATCATATTAAATTGACAGATATTCACAAAATTATATCTATCAAATTACTCATTTAAATCACACATCACAATATACAGTGCTACATACTGGTACTGTACAAATTTTGCAAAGTTCTGTATCCTGTATCTCAATGCCAAATATTGCAAACAGCAAAACATTAACTGATCTGAAGCAAAACTAAGACAATATAAACTAATTTTCATCAGATAGTTCAGGGCTCAACCCTCAGCACAGTAGTGGAGGACAAATGTTTGATCTTACCTGTGGCATTACAGGTTTCTTTGATCAATATAAACTGCATAGTAAAATGTTCTCAATTCAACAACTTTACTGAAGAAAATTATACCTAGATTCACACAGTAATTACTTAGGCTAAATTTTAACTTTAACCCAATTTTGGTATGACTTCCTCCTCCCTTCCCCCCAATCAAATGGGGTAGCCATAGCTACAGTAGCTTTTTCACTCTCCTGGTGGGTCACATTTTAGTTTACATCTACCAGCTGGAAATTCCATCTTTCTCATTAAATAAAGTTCTACAAAACATAGACTCACATTCACAAACAATTAATTAATATTGGTTTAAATATCCAATACATTCTACTACGATAATGAGAACATTATAATTTCTAAAACAATATACAGTATTAGCAATAATTAAAAATAACTTTGTGCACACTGGAAACTGAGAAAGTACTTTATCATAATTATGATAACTGGAACCTGTAATATTTAATAAATGGAAGTGCAAGTATATTGATAATTCTATAATGACAACTTCTAATCAAACTAACAAATTAGCCTGATTGAAGAGGCTTTGTAAAACCCATGATAAATAAAAGTCAAAATTTGGTCAACCTACGACAAACTAATCGGAGTACAGGAACTTTGCTAAAATGATGAAAAATAAATGTGTAATTCTGATAACCCTATGAGGAATAATCCTAAAACGCTGCAAAATTAATGACAAACATGAAATTTTGATATACCTATGAAGAATAATACTGAAACTCTACTACCCATCCTCACAGAGACAAAAGACTGAGAAGAGAAGGACCGGAATGTGTGCAGTACTCACGGTGGAGGAAGCAGTCATACTTGAAGCAGCGTCGGCAGAACAGCGTGTGGAAGGAGTGCATGGTCTGCTCCTGTGGCACACTCTCCGCATTGGGACCGTCAATGTTCGGGGTACACTCAGGGGGCAAGGCTGTTGGATCTGTCAGTTCTATGTACCTGGTGAGCAAAATATATTACCCCATCAATACTGTCATATAATTTTTCTTTATTCATCTCTTTCTCTCTCATGCATGCATGCACACATATATGCATGTGTACACACACACACACACACACACACACACACACACACACACACACACACTCTTTTGAGTGGCTGATATGTAAAAATCTATTTTTGTCCAGAAAATTATTGCAAGATGTACATTTCACCAGTCAAAGAGTGTGAGTGTGGTAAGTTCAGTTGTCTGAAACTGTACATCACAGTCAATGTCGGGTCCTCTGTTACTTTAAGTTGTAGTTTATAGGTCAATCAATGTAAATATAGTACCTATCATACAAGTACCTATAACACTGTATTCTGTAAGCTAGGTGCACCTGTCACAAGATGACATATTTTATTAAAGTACCAATCCAATTAAACACGATAAGTCGCTTGCATACTATAGCGTCAAGTAATCTTTCCCCCCTGCTGTCTGTAACCTGTACTTATGGCACAATCAAACAAAATCTCAAAACAAAATATAAACAATATATGAAGGCATAGCAAAGGCTAGCAGATAATATTTCAAACTTTCATGGAATGTGTGGAACTTTGCCACAGTTATAGGATAGATGGATAGAGTTCTAGAAGGTATGACTAGAGAAAGAGTGAATATCGATGAGATGCAGTTTGGGTTTATGCCAGGCAGGGGGACCACTGATGCCATATTCAATGTTCGACAGCTTCAGGAAAAATATATTGGTAAGAAAAGGTAATTGTATTTTGTTCTTGTTGATTTGGAAAAGGCCTTTGACAGAGTCCCTAGAGAGGTGGTGAAGTGGACAATGAGAAAGCTATGGTTGGAAGAGTGGCTGGTTTGGGGTGGTTATGGCCATGTACGTGGGTGCTCGCACCCGGGTAAGAGTGAATGGAGTTTTGAGTGATGAGTTTTCCGTGAATCTTGGTGTGCATAAGGGGTCAGTTTTGAGTCCCTTGTTGTTTATCATGGAGCTTGAAGCCCTCTCACGTGACTTCAGAGATGGACTCCCATGGGAGATGTTGTATGCTGATGATTTGGTGTTGATTACGGAGAATGAAGGGGAGGCGGAGGAAAGATTTAAGAAGTGGAGAGATGGTATGGCATACAAGGGCTTAAGGGTAAATGCAGATAAAACAAAAGTGATGATATCTAGGGTTGGTGGCAGTACAATCAGAGGAGAGGGAGAGTGGCCATGTGCAGTTTGCCACAAGGGTGTGGGAAGTAATTCCATCTTGTGTAGTGTTTGTGATAAATGGGTGCACAAGAGATGTGGTGGTATTAGAGGTAGACTGCGAGATAATGCTGATTCCATGCGTGCGGCATGTCGGGGAGAGCAGGTGGAGATTGTTAGGCGTGAGAGGGTTGAACTTGCAGGTGAGTCTCTTGAGTGTATGGAGGAGTTTTGTTATTTGGAAGACATGTTATGTGCCAGAGGTGGGGCTGGAGTTAGCTTGGTTGCTAGGGTGAGAAGTGGTTGGAAGAAGTTCAGGGAGCTGTTGCCTCTCCTGACATTGAGAGGACTCTCCGTACGTGCTAAGGGGTCTTTGTATGCAGCTTGTGTTAGAAGCATGATGCTGTATGGTAGTGAGACCTGGGCAGTAAAGGAAGAGGATATTCACAGGTTTAAACATACAGAAATGACAATGATTAGGTGGATGTGCAGTGCGTCCCTGCGTGCAAGGCCTTGGGGGGCTGGGTTTATGATGGACGAGTTGAGAGGTAGGATGGGACTGGAGTGTATTGGTGTTGTGATGAGGAGAGGTAGGCTGAGGTGGTTTGGACATGTGGAGAGGCTGGGGGATGATAATTGGGTACACAGGGTGAGAAATGTTAATATTGGGGGAGGGGTTGGAAGGGGTAGACCGAGAAAGACATGGGACGAGGTCATTAAGTGTGACTTATGGGTTAAGGGACTAAACAAGGAGGCTGCCAAAGATCAAGCAGCATGGAGAGCCGCCATTAGGTGACCAAGGCCGACACATGCAAGCATGTTAAAGCCTTCAAAAACGAAATGAAACGAAACGAAACGAGAAATATCAGGGTGAGAAGGAGTACCTGACCAAAGCAGTATCTATAATGTACATATTTTATGCTTTTACTTTGAACATACCACAAGAAATAAAGCAATGCTCTAATGAAATTATCTGGATGACTGATGATGCAATACTGTTTGTAGGGATAGGAGCCATTTACATCTCTCCCATATTTAATTGCCTTGCCCCTAACCGAGTATATGTCCACTTATTAATTAACTATAACCAATACAGATAACACTAAAATATCAATGACTTACAATGACCCTCACCTTCTCAATACTGGGGCATGTTTCTGACAGGAGTATTTTTATGATTCTTGAATCTATAACAAGCACATACTGCAAATTAATTACATACATATAACTTGCCATCATAATTAAGGTAAGCAGAGCTATCAGAAAAATAATCATTACCTAATATTATTCTCATCATGATATTATCTGATGCCTCCCTACCTCCTGGAAACCTCCCAACAGGGGATGACCATGATGGAAATGACTCCAGACTACCATATTACATCCTCATACAGTAGGATCTGGCCAATAACATCTAATTGGTGCCAGAAAAATGCCATTATTTGCAAAAATGTTATTTGCATGACATTAAAATACATGTATATCAGTAAGGTCCCGGGTTACGTCAGTATCGACTTACGACAAATCGAGGTTACGACTGTCGGTTCGCGAGAGGAAATTTTAAAATATAAGAAAATAAAGAAAAAATACATAAAGCTCGGTTTTTAAAGTGTTGCTGTTTACCGCAAGATGTCTCTGGTGTTTTCCCGCCTCACGCTTGACTACCAACAAACCAACAATCGCTCTCAGTCTCGCTGCTACTACCGTACCACCTGTAATTTTCTTGTGTTTGTTTTTCGCCTGACTCCACGATGCCTAAAAGACAGCTTCCTAGTGACCATAATGACTCCAAGAAACGCAAGACCATCACATTATGAGAAAAAGTCAATATTATTAAGCGTAATGATGAAAAAAAAAGCCATCAAACTTGATGTTAGAAATGCTTACATTATCGTGCTGGTAATGATGTTGGTATTTCATATTTTATGGCAGTATTTTACGGTAAACTTTATTGTATGATGAAGTATGAAAAGTGTTTGAATTTAGGAATAAAATGTGTGTTGGCAGTGTGCACGTGTGTAAGGACGGGAGAGTGAGGGAGCGGCAGCCTGACTCAGTTGTGGGTGAGGCAGGTGCGGCATAACTCGGTTGCCGTGACGATGAGAAGTGCTGTTACTGCAGCGAGTGAGCTACTGTGATGAAGACTCATAGCAAGTACAACTTATATTTTATTCAATAAATATCATCAGTTCAAAAGACTGTGTTTCTTATACAAACCTGTTATAAGATTATTACATGTATAGTATGCGATGTATGGTTGAAAAAACTGTAAAACTCGACTTACATTCAAAATCGGCTTACGTCATGTCTCAGGAACGGAACTCTGACGTAACCCGGGACCTTACTGTAAATGGTTTATTGGTGCCACCACCCTGGGACATTAACCATTTTTCCCATTTGAAGCCCTCCTATCACTACATTCTTTTTTTATGCTTTTGTCTTTCTTTCCTTCATTCTTTGATCTTCCTTCTGCCTATGGGTGACTCTGTACTAAACGACAAGCCTAAAGGTTTCCTGTACACCAGGAAACCATTTAGTATGCTGGGTGGTAACCATATAACCAAATTATGGCACCTGGTGGTTTAGTGGGTAATTACAGTGCTCCAATCGGATTGAATCAGTGAAGGTTTATACCCGAGGGGTGGTTGTAGTTATTGCTCACGTAATGCCACTCAGGGATGAGTGAGGCTGGTCACTCTCATCTTATGTGTCAGGACCAAATTGCCTAGCCCTGGGCTTCCAAGCTCCTCATGGGGCAATGTAGGAATTGGATGAAGGTTGGATGGATCAAATAAATAAGACTAGTTCTTATATCATCATGGGTAATATACAACTCACCTTAAAGGTGTTAATGAGGTGTTTAAGTGTGATAACTGTTCCGAAGCTTGAGCATGTAGGCTACTGTGGCGTACCCCCTGACCCCTCGCTGGCTTCATCCCCACTCCTGCCTCTCATGTCATGGTCACCCACTTCCATCAACACTTCATCAAACCCCACAAAGTCAAAATCTTCAGGCAAGTCCCCAGTGTCATCAATGTCTTCATCTACTTAAGCCCTCTCTGTTGTTCTTCCTCAGCTGACCGGCATTGTGAAAGAAAGCAAGTGATGAGTGACTGATGGCGGGTACTCACTCGGTCGTGATACAGTTCCTGGTATTTTCTAGAAATTTTAATTACAAGTCCAATTACTAGTCATTAATTCTGATAGCTGCTCTCTCTCTGTCTCAGCAGACTTGGGTTGTGGCAGGAGTGCCGACCAGGCATGTTTAACGGTTGCCAATGTATTTTTCCAGGCATTGACAAAGAAATTTACGGTCAGTCGAATGTTATACATCTTCCAGTCATTATGGCAGGGGCTGCAGATATGCCAGGTGGAGCAGGTGAGTCAGGTGGGGCTGTGAAGGTGGAGGGGGAGGTGGCTGGTTAGTCAGGTGGGGCAGTGGAGGTGGAGGGGATGGCAGCGACCGAGTCAGGGGAGGTAGCGAGGGGAAAATCCTCCATCTCCTCCTCTATACTGGTAATTTCCTTCCTCTCTTCCAGTTTGTTTCATTCCTCATCTCGTTATGGACATATATGTAGTATAACAACTTGACATACGCGAAATAACTGTTATTCAAGTGAAGCCAAACATTATTACAGAAATTTGGAATCTGTTGTAACTTACCGTCATTGCAGAAAACGTTATTGTTGAAGCTGTTACTGAAGAGATCCTACTGTATATCACCTTGTCTCCCAAACGCCACTCTTCTTTCACCCTCACCAATGTATTACTCTGCTCTCTTTGTCCTTACATCTGGTTTTCTTTTTTCAACATGATCCTCAATCTCACTTTCATTGAGTTTCTTTGGCACCCTACATGTGCATTCTGTGAAAACAGGTATACCCCGGTTTATTGATCCAAATGGTTAGGTAAAAACCCATCGTTAGGTGGGGCAATGTATATCAGGGTAGTTTTAACATGTAAAGTAATGGGATGCATTTTTCAGCCATGGGTTTTGCCCCAAACCATGTCCAAACCCACCCAAATCAGCCTAAAAACAAGTTTTAAGCCAATCTAAATGGCCTAAATGATGCTTACCTAAGCCTAACAGCTGTAAATGATGCTTATCTAAGCCTAACACCTGTAAATAACTCATTAAACCAATAAACAAAATATGAAAATTGCGAAATATGTCTGAAAAAAAGTCAAACTTAGTAAACTGTACCCCAAAATGACAGCGTTCACCCCACCTATGGCTAAAACACATTAATCTAAGTCTAAAAACTGTTTATAAGTCAACCTAAATGCACAATGTTAGTCTAAAACATCATCAAAATTGGTTAAAAAAAAAAAAAAAAACTGGGGTTTGGCCATCGTTAGGTGGGGTATAGTGGTATTTCAAATTTCTACCCCCATCGTTAAGCAGGGGGTATCGAATATCGGGGTATTACTGTATGTCCATAGCACCTAAATACACACCATCTTATTCATTTATCTACTTTTCTCTGTGACCTAATAAATGTTGGATATATGCAAGATTACTAAGTCAATAGTAGGACTAGTAGAAATAAGATTTATTTTTAATGTGTGTGTGTGTGTGTGTGTGTGTGTGTGTGTGTGTGTGTGTGTGTGTATTTACCTATTTGTATTTACCTATTTGTAGTATACAGGAATTGAGCTAAGCTCGTGTTGTCCCGTCTCCATATCTACATTCATCTAATCTAGTTTTAAATACATGAATGTTTTTCGCCTGCACCACCTCTTCGTCTAAGTCATTCCAAATACTTATGCTTCTATTCGGGAAACTGAACTTTTTGAGATCATTAAGACATCTACTTTTCCTCAACTTGAAGCCATGACCTCTTGTTCTTCCATCATCCAACACAAAAAGATCCTCTCTATCCACCCTTTCCAATTCTCTTACATTTCTAAATATCGTGATCAAGTCACCTCTTTCCCTTCTCTCGTGCAATGTTGGTAACTTCAGTTTTTCCAATCTCTCCTCGTAGGTGAGTTCCCTTAAACACGGTATCATCTTCGTTGCCATCCGTTGGACCCTTTCTAGTTTATCAATATGCTTCTTCAAATGAGGTGACCATACCACCGTCGCATACTCTAGTCTTGGTCTTATCATGGTCACTATCAACTCCCTCAACATATCTTCATCCATATAATTAAAAGCCACTCTCATGTTGGTCAGTAATCCATAAGTTCCCCCAATAATTTTATTTATATGCTTTTCTGGTGACAAGTCATCCCGAATAATCACTCCCAAATCTTTCTCATCCTTTCTTTTACTAATCATCTCATTGCCCATTTTATATGTCCAGTGTGGTCTTCTTTCACTTATACCCATTTCTAATACATGACACTTCTTGGCATTAAAGTCCATTTTCCAAGTCTGGCTCCAGCCGTGTATTTTGTCCAAGTCCTCTTGCAGTTCTTTACAACTATCAATACATTTAATATGTTTCATAATTTTAGCATCATCTGCAAACATACTCATGTAACTATTCAAACCCTCTGGCAAATCATTTACATATATCAGAAACATTACTGGGGCCAAGACAGAGCCCTGGGGTACTCCACTAGTCACATTTCTCCATTGTGATACCTTGTCTCTTATTACTGTTCTCATCTGCCTTCCTATCAAATAATCTCCCATCCACTTTAATAGTTTCCCATGCACCCCTCCAAATGTCCTCAACTTCCACAGTAGTCTCTTATAGGGTACCCTGTCAAATGCTTTCTTAAGATCCAGATAGACACAGTCTGCCCATCCCTCTCTCTCCTGTATGACATCTGTTACCCTACTGTAGAAACTTAGTAGGTTAGTAATACATGATCTTCCTTCCCTAAAACCAAACTGTCTTGGTGTTATCACTTCATTTTCTTCTAAATACTTTATCCATCTTTTTCTAATAACTTTCTCACAGATTTTACAAACAATACTAGTAAGTGACACAGGTCTATAATTAAGTGGATCCTCCCTATCTCCTCCCTTAAAGATTGGCACAATACTTGCTCTTTTCCAATCTTTAGGTACCTGTCCCTTTTCAAGCGAGGTTTTGATAATGACATAAACTGGCCACACTAACTGGTCGGCACATTCCTTCAGGATCCATCCAGCCACACCATCTGGTCCCATTGCTTTTCTCACATCCAAATCCTTCATCAGCTGTAGCACCTCATCCATGTCAACTGTAATTTCGGTCATTCTCGTCAGCCTGGGTTCCATTTCAGGCTCCCTAAATTCGTCTTCCAATACATAAACCGACTGTAGCTTGTTGTTCATTATTTCACACAAGTCTTCCTCTCTTTCGTATGTTTCATCTCCATCCCTCAGTCGTATTATACTGTCCTTAACTTTCATTTTGCCATTTACAAACCTATAAAATAGCTTTGGCTCTTTTTTACAGTTAGATACAATATCTTTTTCGTATTTCCTTTCCTCTTCTCTCCGTATCCTTACATATTCATTTCTAACCTGCTTGTACTCCTCCCAGGCCCTTTCACTATACCTTCTTCTCACTTTCTTCCATGCTTTTTTTCTTGCCTCTTGTGCCATCCTACATCTGTTGTTAAACCATTCTTTCTTCCTTTCCATAGCTGCAGAAAATTTTGGGACATACTTAGTAACTCCTGTTTTATATACTTCTATCAAAAACTCATATTTCTCATCAACATTTGTGATCATATTCATTTTACTCCATTCTACATTTTGGAAAAAGTTTCTCAGGGAAGCAAAGTCTGCCTTCCCATAATTGTATCTATTTTCTCTGTGTTTTTCATCTCTTTCTCCTTCCCTCACTCCTACCACATCCATCTCAATTACCAGATGATCACTTTTACCAAAGGGGCAATGGTAGGTTATGTTCCTCACATCATTTCGGTCCTTTGTGAATAATAGGTCAAGCCTGGATGGTTCATCAACACCCCTAATCCTTGTGTTTTCTTTGATCAACTGGGTTAACATGTTTTCCATCATCAATTCCATTAATTTATTTCCCCATGATTCTTCATTGTTCCCAGCATCCATACTTTCCCAATCAACTTCTCTACAGTTAAAATCTCCCATTAATATTATTCTATTTCGTCGTTCAATTAACATTTCTAGCCTAATAATGGATTCACTTATTAACTGTTCGTAATCTTCCTTTGTCCATGCCCTAGTTTTGGGGGGCATATAAAAAACTATTACATCCGTTTTTTCTCCATAATTGTCCTCTATTTCAACTCCCAAAAGTTCAGCCTTAGTATTTTCAATTTCTATATTCTTTACTCTTAGGTCATTATGGGTTAATATCACTATTCCTCCCCCATATTTGCCTTCTCTGTCCTTCCTCCAAATCTTATAATTATTCCAGCCAAATAATTTTATATCGACATCTCGGGGCAATTTAGTCTCTACTAGGCAAACAATTTCAGGTTTATTTTCATTTAAGTAGTCTCCAATTTCCCCTTTCTTAGATATTAATCCATCTACGTTACTATACATGATGCTCAGATTTGCTGCACTGTTGTTATCTTTACTCGTTCTTCTCTTTTTCATATTCATATCCATCCCCTTTGTTTCCTTCACGTCTAGTTCTTCACATACCACTTCCTTGCCTTCATATCCATCACTCTCCAAAAAAAAGTTTTACGTTCTTCCTCTGTCCTCCTGTCATTTTTTTCCTTTACTTGGTCCTTCAAAGATTTTAAGACTTCTCTTTCTTCTTCATTCAAGTCTTTTCTTACTATAATATTTTCCATTCCTGCCTCTTTACTTAGTTTCCAGGTCACCTTAAGTATGTCATTTACAACACTTTCTGAAGACATCTTAACTCTCATTGGTCTTGCTTCCCCTTTCTTATATGGCCCTATCCTCCTTACTTCCTCAATTTCTTTTTCCCACTTGTTTCCTTCGGGATCGATCTTGTCCACCTGATTGTGTGTGTGTGTGTGTGCGTGTGTTCTTACCCTAATTGCTCTTACCTAATTGTAACTTTACAGGAATGAGTCAAGCTCATACTGTCCTGTGTCTTAGACCATTTTTATCATACATCTCCTTAAATTTATGAACTGTTTTGACACACACTATTTCATTCGGCAGTGCATTCCACTGATCAATTGCCCTATCTTTATCACCTCTCTTTTTATGCAGTTTTTTGCAGTGTCCTCTTGCTGATACTTCCCCATAGGTTATATATTTATTTATGTCTATTTTCTCTTTCCCTGATATGCATTTATAAAGCATAATCATGTCTCCTCTTTTTCTTCTCTCCTGTAGTGCTGGCAGATTCAATTTCTCCAATCTTTCTTCATAGCTTAGATCCCTTAAGCTTGGTACCCATCTTGTAGCAGCCCTTTGAACTTTTTCAATCTTATCTATGTGTTTCTTGAGGTAAGGATTCCAGACTACTGATGCATATTCCAGGGTTGGTCTGATGAAAGATGTTAATATCTTCCTCAGCATGTCTTCATTAATGTACGTGAATGCTATTCTCATATTTGCAAGCGGTGTATACATGTTCCGTACCTTTTCATTTATGTGGTCTGCCAGAGTTAGTCTGTTATTGATAATCACACCTAAGTCTTTCTCTCTTTCTGATGTGTGTAGGGCTTTACTTCCTAATTTATAATCCCAATCTGGTCTTCTCCCACTTTTATCAGACTTGATTACATGACACTTGTCCACACTGAATTCCATTTGCCATGTATTACTCCATTCATGAAGTTTATTTAATCTGTCTTGTATTTCTTTACAAGAGTCTATGTTAGTAATTCTCCTATGTATTTTTGCATCATCAGCAAACATATTTAAATAGCTTTCATTTCCAATATTATTATCTATGTCATTCATATACACTAAAAACATAATTGGTCCTAGTACCGAGCCCTGTGGAACTCCACTAGTCACTTCCCTCCATGATGAGTAATTACCCCTTAGTAATGTTCTCATTTCCCTTTTTCTGAGAAAGTCTTGCATCCAATAGTACAGTTTGCCTCGGATTCCTCCTTGATGGTACAGTTTCCATAAAAGTCTTCGGTGTGGTACTCTGTCAAATGCTTTCTTGAAATCTAGATAGATACTGTCCACCCATCCTTCTCTTTTCTGTAATGTTTCTGCAACTCTGTCATAGTAGCTCAATAAATTAGCAACACATGATTTTCCCTACCTGAAACCAAACTGCCTTTCTGTTAACATATTGTGTTCTTCTAGATGGTTTACCCAGACTTTTCTTATTAGCTTTTCCAGTATCTTACTTACTACACTGGTTAGTGATACTGGTCGGTAGTTGAGTGGATTTTGTCTATTCCCTTTCTTGAATAAGGGGACAATGTTTGCTTTCTTCCAAATATCTGATAGTTTACCTTGACTCCAAGATTCTTTGAATATTAGTGATAGTGGTCTACTTAATTCCTTTGCACATTCATGTAGAACCCAACATGAAATTTCATCAGGACCACTTAACTCTTCCTGTATCTCTTTTTCTGATATTTGTATTTCTAGTAATGTGTTTGGGCATGCATGTTCCATAACATCCTTCTCAAAATTATTTTCTTCCGTGAAAACTGATTGGAAGTTCTTATTTAGTACTTCACAAATATCTCTTTTCTGATATTTGTATTTCCAGTAATGTGTTTGGGCATGTATGTTCCATAACATCCTTCTCAAAATTATTTTCTTCCGTGAAAACTGATTGGAAGTTCTTATTTAGTACTTCACAAATATCTTTCTCTTGTGTATATAGGATCCCTTCATCCGTAATGGATTGTATTTTATCTTATACTTTGATTTTGCTTCGGATGTAGCTGTAAAATAGCTTCGGTTGATCACTACTTTCTTTTATGATGTCCTCCACAGACTGTTTTGTGGCTTCTCTCCTAATTCTTGTGTATTAATTTCTTGCCTGTTTGTAGTTTTTATATGCCCTCTCACTATTGTGTCTTCTGTATCTGTTCCACAACAAGTCTCTTTTTTCTTTTGATTTTTTACATTCTTTATTAAACCATTTGTTTATTTTTATTTCTGTTTCTTTGTACTGAGGAATGTAATTATGGACCCCTATTTCATAAAGTTCAAACAATTTTCTATATATAACATTTAATTCTGGTCATCTAAGTTCTTTTTCCCAATCTATTTCTAAGAAGTAGGTCATGATAATTGCCCTTTTGTTAAGTCTCTTTTTGTAACTTTCATTACTGTTTAGTGGTAGGTGGTGGCAACCATCATCCACTCACTTGATGTAGTGCTGCCTACTTCTTCTTTAGCCTTTATCATTCTTTTTCTGTGCCTGCCCTCCTTTCTTCCTATTTCTCCTATATTTCCTGTCACTTCTTACTGCTTTTCTTTCCTTTACAGGTGGCATTACATTGAGTGACAAGCCAAATGGTTTCCTGTAAGCCAAGAAACCATTTACAACGCTGGGTGGTAACCATATAACCAAACCATACGTGCTCCCTACGTGTCAACAAGTGGGTTGGTGGAGGGTTAGTGCCCCTCCCCGTAAAAAAAAAATAACTCAAAGTCAAATGGCCACCCCTTACGGGATTGTGGTGTCTGGCAATAGATAGATAGATAGATTACTGTTTATTATGTCATATGCAATCCTGAAGTTGCAATTTAATACTGCATGGTCGCTTTTGCTAAATGGAGGGTGATACATAATACTGTCAATATCATTTTCTTGCCTAGTAAATATAAGATCTAGTAACAATGGTACATCAACTCCTGTTTCGTTAGGAAAAACTCCTGCACAAGGTCCAGGAGCTTTGGTCCAACAGCTTTCCTGGCTTTTTGTTTCTAAGGTATTCTAATTTATATTTGTATTGAAATCTCCTGACAGTATAATTCTTTCTGATTTCTCCTCCATTCTATGTAGTAATGCTCTTAAACTTTGAACTGTACTCTCTGCCAGATCTTCATATTCGCCTGTTTCCCAAACGTTTGACTTAGGTGGCATGTATAAATTTGTCACAATTAATTTTCCTTCAGCTGTACTAATCTCAACTGCTATTAGTTCTACCTGTGAAGGTATATCTAGTTCTATTTCTTTGACTTGCAGATTTTTCTTTGTTAATACTGTATTACAATTCCTCCTCCTTTTTTTAAGCTCCTATCTCTTCTCCATATACTGCATTCCTCTATGTTTAGGGTGTCATTTGATATCCTTGATGTTAATTTTGTTTCAGTTAGGCAAACAATATGTGGTTCCTTCTCTTTAATACTGTATAATCATTCATCTCTAGTAATTTAGATACCATTCCATCTACCTTCCTCCTTCTTATTCCCTCCTGTTTATGTACCACTTTCGTACCTGCAATCCTATTACAGTACAGCACTTTGTAAAAAAAAAAATGTGTTCTTCTCTTCCTCTGATCTTCCTTCATTCTTTGTTTTTGCCTCCTCCCTCTTCTCTTTTAGCATACCCAGTTCCTCTTGTGTTAGGCATTTTTTTATCCATATATTATTGAAATCCTCTTTTTCCATAAGTTTGTTTGCATTTTTCAATATTTCTTCCACAGTGTTTACAGTCTGGAAGGTTACTTTCAGAGGTCTTGATTTATTTCTCTCCTATTTCCCAAGTCTTTTGTGTTCCTCTATGTCTTTCCTACAGATTTCCTCTGATACTTTCTTCAAAAATGTTCATTACATTTGCCATCTCCTTTTGGTTTCTCGAAATCTTGTTTTTTATTTCAACCTCCTGTATACCAGTAATTACTATAGATTTGTTGATGTCTGCTGACTCTTTGACCAATTTTGGATTGTTTTGGATTATTTTCTTTATTTAGTTTTTAATGCTCTTTTCTTCACCTCTTATTTCTAAGTCTTTCTTTACTTTCACCATTTCAGCATATGTGGTTTCTACATCATTTTTGCAGCTTTGCATTGCTTCATTCACCTGGGTTATCTTCTCCTCAATATCATCGTTATGATCTATCAGAGTGCTAGCTTGTCTAATTGTCTTTGTATCATTTCTGAACTCTTCCATAATACTCTCATGGTTGACGACTGTGGTTGCCATTTCACTAATCTTCCTTCTAAGTGTACCAACCTCAACTAAAAGCTCATCGATTGTTGTATCTTTCCTGTTAGCTTCCTTTACTAATTTTTCATTTTCCTCCTTCTGCATGTGCAACTGCTTTTTGATTTCATCCATTTCATTCTGAAATGCCTTCTCTAATCTGGTAACTCGTTCAGCCACCTTGTTATATGTCTCCATTTCCACCAGTTCTGGGTAGAAATCATCATCCTGCTTTCTACCTTTGTCCCTTTTCTTAACTCCTTCCATATTTACTTTACTAAACATGGTGCTCATCTTGTAGTACTATGAAGAAATGTACATACTCACAGTGGCAGATTCCTCACACCATAGTCACAACAATCAGATGATTCACTTGCTCGGCGCATCTACACTATTTTTTGTATTCTGTGTGTGTGTGTGTGTATTTACCTAATTGTATTTACCTAATTGTGATATACAGGAAATGAGCTACGCTCGTGGGGTCCCGTCTCTGTTTCTCAATAAGTCAAATTTAGCTTTAAACTCGTTTAAGTTTTTAGACTGGACGATCTCTTTGTCCAGTCTATTCCACAGGTCTATGCATCTATACGGAAAACTATATTTCTTGATGTCCTTCAAGCAGCGCGGCTTCTTCAGTTTCAGTCCATGTCCTCTTGTTGCTCTCTTATCCCATAAAAACAGATCTTCTCTATCAATTGTATCTACTCCCATCACGGTCCTGAACACTGCAATCATGTCACCCCTCTCTCTCCTTTCCTCTAAGGATGGCAAATCCAGCCTTTCTAGCCTCTCACTATATGACAGATCTGCCAAACTGGGGACCATCTTGGTTGCTGTTCTTTGTATTCTCTCAATCGTGTTTATATCTTTCTTTTTGTGTGGGGACCACACTACTGCCGCATATTCTAACCTGGGGCGGATCATGGCCACTATCAGTTTTTTCATCATCTCTTCATTCATGTAATGGAATGCCACTCTTATGTTGGTCAAGAGTTTATATGTCTCTCTAACTATCTTGTTGATGTGTTTTTCAGGTGACAAACTATCCTGGAACAGCACTCCTAAATCTTTCTCTTCTCTCGCTTTTGTGATTGGTTCATTACCCATCATATAGTTCAGTGATGGTCTCTTGGTGCTTTTACCCATTTCCAATATTTTACATTTTTTTGTGTTGAATTTCATTTCCCACATCCGGCTCCAGTCATGTATCCTATCCAGATCCTCCTGCAGCATTTTACAGTCCTCCTCAACCTCTACCTTCCTCAAAATCTTGGCATCATCAGCAAACAGACTTGCATAACTGTTTACTCCATCTACCATATCATTTATGTAAATCAGGAACATTACTGGTGCCAACACCGAGCCCTGTGGGACACCACTTGTTACTTCTCTCCATCCAGACATCCTGTCCTTTATTACTGTCCTCATTTGTCTGTCTCTCAAAAAGTCTTTCATCCATTCCAGGAGGTTACCCTTCAGTCCTCCTATATGCTCTAGTTTCCACATTAGTCTCTTATGGGGTACCTTGTCAAAGGCCTTCTCCAAATCTAAATATACACAATCCACCCAACCGTCTCTCTCCTGCAGCACATCAATCGCTCTTGAGTAAAAGCTCAACAAGTTGGAAACACATGACCTTCCACTTCTAAATCCAAACTGACTTTCAGTCAAAATATTCATCTCTTCCAGATATTTTATCCACCTATCTTTCAGAACCTTCTCACACAATTTTGCAACCATGCTGGTTAGGGACACTGGTCTATAGTTCAGGGGTTCTTCCTTGTTTCCTCTCTTATAAATTGGTACCACATTTGCTCTCTTCCATTCCCGAGGCACTTTCCCTTCTTCCAGCGAACACACAATTAAACTGTGAATCTTATCTGCCAGTTGGTCTCTGCATTCCTTCAGTACCCAATTTGAAATTCCATCTGGTCCTGGGGCTTTCCTTACATCTTGAGTTTCCAGTAATTTGTACACTTCCTGTACTTCCACTTTTATATCTTTTATCACTACACTCCTAGTCACTCCTTCCCCCTCCACAAACTCCCCTTCATTAGTAAAAACTGATTGGAAACGTTTGTTCATTATTTCAGCTTGCATTGCCGCATCATTATAGACCTCTCCTTCTACTTTCAGTTTGGTGATTCCTTCCTTTTGCTTCAATTTGCCATTAACAAATCTATAAAACAGTTTGGGTTCATCCTTACATTTGTCGATTATACCTTTTTCAAAGTTCCTTTCTTCCTCTCTACGAATTCTTGTATATTCATTTCTAGTTCTTTTATATTCTTCCTTTGTTCTGTTATTACCTCTCTTTCTCCATTTGCTCCATGCCATGTTCCTCTCTTTTTTTGCTATAATACACCTTCTATTAAACCACTCCTTTTTCCTGTATTCTTTCCCACTTACTCTTGGAACATATTTATCCACTCCTGAATTATAGAGGTCTAGAAAGATATCCCACTTCCTCTGAATCTCTCTTGTTTCTCTGAATTTTCTCCAATCTGCATTTTCAAAAAATTTACTCAATTCTGTAAAGTTTGCTTTCCCAAAGTTGTATCTTCCCTGCCTATGGAGCTCATCTCTTGGCACCACATTCCCTATTATCATCTGGAACTCAATGACCACATGATCACTTTTTCCCATAGGACACATATATTTCAAGGATTCAATTACGTCAGGTTCTTTGGTTAGCAGTAAATCTAATCTTGCTGGGGTGTCATCACCTCGGAATCTTGTCTCTTCTTTGACCCACTGCGTCATTACATTATTCATCACAATGTTTAACAATATAGTGCCCCACGAATCTTCGCCACCTCCTGAGTCCCATTCCTCCCAGTTCACCTCTTTACAATTAAAATCACCCATTAGAATTATATTGCTGCTTTTCTCAATCACTTTCTGTAGGTAACTAACCATGTCTGACAACATCTCCTGGTATTCATCATCAGTCCATGCTCTTGTCTTAGGTGGAACATATACTACTGCTATATCTCTCTTACAGTTCTCTCCAGTTTCTAATTTCATGTTTATCACTTCAGCCCTACCCTCTCCCATTTCCACAGAATCTATATTTAGGTTATTCTTCACTGCTATCATCACTCCTCCTCCCATTTTATCTTTTCTGTCTCTTCTCCACAATTTGTATTTGCCATTTCCCATATGGATATCAGTATTCTCCCTTAACTTGGTCTCTACAAAGCACATAACATCAGGTTCTTGTACCCTCAAGAAATCGTTGATTTCTAACATTGCCGATATTAATCCATCAACATTAGTGTACGCCACTTTTAAACTTTTTTCGTTATTACTTATACCGTCTTTTCTCCTCCTCTCCGTCGGTACCATTTTCTCAATTTCTGGTCCATAACTCTCCAATAAAACACTGTCTTCTCCTTCTCCGTTCTTTGTTCGTTTTTTGCCTTAGCTTCCTTTACTAACTCCTTTATTTTAGCTCTTTCTTCCTCATTTGCATCTCTCCTTAACCAGACATTTTCGAACCCCTCTTTGTCTGCTAATTTCCATGTCCTATTCATGATTTCATTTACTATTGCCTGGGACTTGAACTTCACCTTCAATGGCCTTGCCCCTCCTTCCTCATACTTACCTAACCTAAACACTTCTTCAATCTCTTCTAGGGCTTCATTGTTACCCTCCATGACTACTGATAATATTTCTTTAACTTTACTCAATTCTTCTCTTTCTCTTTCAGATCTTATCGTGATACGCTTTTCTTTTACCCCTAAAATAATTACACATTTTTTCTTATCTGCTACATCCCTGACTAGAGCTTCTCTACTTTTCAATACCCTAACCACTTCCTTCTCCACCTTTTCCTTGCTTTGTTGTTCAATAATCTCTTTCAAATTTACATTCCCTTCCTCCTGAATTTTCTTCCACCCCTTTTGTTGCTCCTTGATTTCCTTAATATGTTCATCTTGCATCCTTGATTTTGAATCATACTCCTCTAATTTACTTTTCATTCTGTCTCTTTCTTCTTCCAACCTCCTGTTTTCCCTCTTGAGGTGTTCTATTTCTTTTGTTTCAGATTCGTTGCTCGTTTTTAATTCCGTGACTTCTCTTTCCTGTTCTGCACTGCGTGTGTAAACTTTTTCCAGATCGTTCTTTAAACCTTTGATCTCTCTCTCCTGTTGTAAGGTCCTCTCTTGCAGCTCCCTAATTACTACCCATACCTTCATCAATTCCTGGACATTCTTCTCCGCCGTTTTTTCTACTCCTGCTACTCTTGTTTGATGTGTGTGTGTGTGTGTGTGTGTGTGTGTGTGTGTGTGTGTGTGTGTATCTACCTATTTGTACTTACCAATTTGTAGTACACAGGAATTAAGCTAAGCTCGTGTTGTCCTGTCTCCATATCTACACTTATCTAGTCCAGTTTTAAACAAATGATTGTTTTTCACCTGTACCACCTTATAGTCCAAGCTATTCCACAGGTTTATGTATCTATCAGGAAAACTATATTTCATGATATCCTTCAAACAGCTTAGCTTCTTCAGTTTCATTCCGTGTCCTCGTTACTCTCGTATCCCATACATACAGACCTTCTCTGTCAATTTTATCTACTCCCATCGTGGCCCTAAACAATGCAATCACATCGCCCCTCTCTCTCCTTTCCTCTAAGGAAGGCAAATCCAGCTTTTCCAGCCTCTCTCTGTACGACAGATCTGCCAGGCTGGGGATCATCTTGGTTGCTCTTCTTTGTATTCTCTCAATCTTGTTTATATCTATCATTTTGTGTGGGGACCATACTGCTGATGCATATTCTAACCTGGGGCAGATCATGGCCACTATCAATTTTTTCATCTCCTCATCCATGTTATGAATGCTACTCTTATGTTGGTCAAGAGTTTATATGTCTCTCTATCTTCTCAATGTGATTCTCAGGTGACAAACAATCCTGGACCAGCATTCCCAAATCCTTCTCTTCTCTCGCTTTTGTGACTGGTTCATCACCCATCAAATAATCCAGAGATGGCCTCTTGGTACCTTTATCCCAATTTCAATATTTTACATTTTTTTGCATTGAATTTCATTTCCCACATCTGGCTCCAATCATGTATCCTATCCAGATCCTCCTGCAGCATTTTACAGTCTTAATCAACTTCTACTTTCCTCAAGATCTTTGCATCATCAGCAAACAGACTTGCATGACTGTTCATTCCATCTACCATATCATTTACATAAATCACGAACATTACTGGCACTAACACCGAGCCCTGTGGGACCCCACTTGTTACTTCCATCCATCCAGACATCCTGTCCTTTATTACTGCCCTCATTTGCCGGTCTCTCAAAAAGTCTCTCATTCACTCCAGGAGGTTTCCCTTCAATCCTCCTATATGCTCCAATTTCCACATTAGTCTCTTATGGAGTACCTTGTCGAAGACCTTCTCAAAATCTAAATACACACAATCCACCCAACTGTCCTGTAGCACATCAATCACTCTTTAGTAAAAGGTCAACAAGCTGGAAACACATGACCTTCTACATCTGAATCAAAACTGACTTTCAGCCAAAATGTTCATCTCCTCCAGATATTTTATCCATCTGTCTTTCAGGATTCTCTCGGATAATTTTGCGACCATGCTGGTCAGGGACATTGGTCTAAACTTCAGGGGTTCTTCCTTGTTTCATCCCATAAAACTGGTACCACATTTGCCCTCTTCCATTCCCGAGGCACTCTCTCCTCTTCCAGAGAACACACAATTAAACTGTGAATCTTATTTG
Organism: Birgus latro; assembly: GCA_018397915.1. Lineage (NCBI taxonomy): Eukaryota > Metazoa > Arthropoda > Malacostraca > Decapoda > Coenobitidae > Birgus > Birgus latro. The sequence continues at coordinate 48,973 of JAGKTI010000086.1, forward strand.
GCAGTTGTTCTCTGCATTCCTTCAGTACCCAATTAGAGATTCCATCTGGTCCTGGGGCTTTCCTTACATCCTGAGTTTCCAATAATTTATACACTTCCTGCACTTCCCCTTTTCTAGTCTTTCCCTCCCTCTCTACAAAATCCCTTTCTTTAGTGAAAACCGATTGGAAACATTTGTTCATTATTTCAGCTTGCATTGCTGCATCTTTCTAGACCTCTCCTTGTACTTTCAGTTTGATGATTCTTTCCTTTTGTTTCAATTTGCCATTGACAAATCTATAAAACAATTTGGCTTCTTCCTTACATCTGTCAATTATATCTGTGTGTGTGTGTGTGTGTGTGTGTGTGTGTGTGTGTGTTGGCAACCAGTGGTAGGTGGTAGGGACCATCATCCACTTCGCTTGATGTATTGCTGCTGACTACTTTTTTATCATTCTGTGTCTGCCTTCTTCTCTCTCAAGATTTCCCATCTTTCCTTTCACTTTTTATTACTCTTCTTTCCTTCTCAGGTGGCCTTACATTGAGTGACAAACCTAATAGTTTCCTGTAAGCTAGGAAACCATTTACAATGCAGGGTGGTGACTATATAACCTTATATATCTGTTCCCTATGAGTCAACAAGTGGGTCTGCAGAGGGTTAGTGCCCCTCCATGTAAAACAACTAACTCAAAGACAAACGGACACCCCTTAGGACTGTGGTGTCTGGTTATTAACAGACAAAAAGTGTGTGTGTGTGTGTGTGTATGTGTGTGTGTGTGTGTGTAACTCACCGGTCAGTCAGGATCACTTGATGGCAGTGATCGTCAGCTTTTACCCTCCCGGAAGGGAGCTGAGAGCTCATATAGTCCGATCTATGGGCAAGGCTGTAACCTTCACACACGCACACACCCATCCCCTTGCTCAAGGGGGACAGTAACCACCCACTTCGTCAGTGAAACTTTTCGCAACCTGAGCGAGGCGTGAACTCCCGTCTACCAGATGGCAAGCGAGAACGCTACCACTGCGCCAGCGAGTGTGTGTGTGTGTGTGTGTGTGTTCTTACCTAATTATTACCTAATAGTATCTTTACAGGAATGAGTCACGCTCATACTGTCCCGTGTTTTGAACTGTGGTTATCATGCCTATATTTAAGTTTATGAACTGTTTTGGCATTCCACTGATCAACTGCTCTATTTGGGAAACTGAATTTCCTTACATCATGATCACCTCTCTTTTTGTATAGTATTCTGCAGTGTCCTCTTAATGTTGCTTCCCCATAGGTTATATACTCCTTTATGTCTATTTTCTCTTTTCCTGTGATGCATTTATATAACCTAACCATGTCTCCTCTTTTCCTTCTCTCCTGTAATGTTGCAAGGCTTGGTAGATGAGTTTGGGAGAGTGTGTACGAAACTGTATCTAAAGGTGAATGTGGGGAAGAGTAAAGTGATGGTCTTCGAGAGAAGTGAAGCCAGTGAGTGTATAGTGAGATTGGATGGGAAGGATATGGAGAATGTGTGTGAATTTAAGTACTTGGGCAGTGTGATGAGTAAGGATGGTAGTCTGGAGGGTGAAGTGCTCGAAAGGGTACAGCAGGGAAGGAAGGTTGCTGGTTCGTTGAAATCAGTGATAAGAAACAGGGAGGTGAGCATGGAAGTGAAAAAGTTGTTACATGACAAATTGTGATACCAACTCTGACATATGGAAGTGAAGCTTGGACCCTGTTGGAAGGACAGAAGTCAAGAGTGAGAGCAGTGGAAATGAGTTATTTGAGAGGAGCATGTGGAGTCACATGGCAAGACAGACTAACAAATGAGGAAGTGAAGGAGCGTTGTGGTGTGGTTGAGGACGTGATGGGAAGCGTTAGGAGAAACACATTAAGGTGGTTTGGGCATGTGGAGAGGATGGAGAGTGAAGGATTGACGAGGAGAGTGTATGAGAGTGAGGTGAAGGGGGCGAGAGGGAGGGGGAGGCCGAGGATGAGATGGAGGGATGGAGTGGAGAGGTATATGAGAGAGGGGGGTGTGAGTTGGGAGCGTGGTAGTGAAATGGCAGGGGACAGAGTGACATGGAGGAGATTTGTTTGTGGCCACCCCGTTCGGGATTGAGGCGTCTGGCAATAGATAGATAGATAGATAGATGTCTCCTCTTTTCCTTCTCTCCTGTAATGTTGCAGATTTCATTTTTAGAGTCTTTCTTCATAGATTAGGTCCCTTAAACTTGATGCCCATCTTGTAGTGGCTGCTTATACTTTCTCAATCTTATTTGTGTCTCTCCTGAGATGCGGATTCCAGACTACTGATGCATACTCCAAAGTTGGTCTGATGAATGATGTTATTATCTTCCTCAGCATGTCGTCATTTATATATGTGAATGCTACCCTCATATTATCAAGCAGTGTGAACATGTTCCTCACTTTTTCATTTATGTGGTCAGCCAGTGATGGCCTGTTAGGGATAATCACTCCTAAATCTTTTTCTCTTTCTGAACTTCCTAACTTACAGTCCCAATTCACTTTTACCATACTATATTTTATTACAGTACAAGACATTTGTCTACACTGAATCCCATCTGCCATCTATTGCTCCATTCATGAAGCTTATTTAACCACTTAACCACGGGCCATCACTTTTGTGACGCTCGGTGGCAATGGCTCGAGCCGTGGGCTGTCAGTTGGGTGCCTCTGTTTTCTTTTTAATTAACCGGGGCCTTGAAAATATAAATACTTATGAAAAAATGTAGAAGATTCCTGAGTGCTATTTATATCACTCAGGCTAGTTTGGGCCTATATTTAAAAAAAATAAGTCAGACCGTGAACTGCCACTGGCTGGAAGTGCCAGAACCGCCTCACACAACCCCACGGTTTAGGGGTTAATTCCTCTTGTAGCTCTATGCAAGAGTCTATGTTTGTAATTTCCCTTCATATTTTTGCATCATCAGCAAACATATTTAGGTAGCTTCCATTTCCAATGCTGCTGTCTATGTAACTCATATATACTTAAAACATAACTGGTGCCAGCACCAAGGCCTGTGGAACTCCACTTGTCACTTCTCTCCATGATGAGTAATTTCCCCTTTACTGAGAAATTCTTGCATCCAATTGTAATGATTGCCTTGGATACCTCCTTAATTGTACAGTTTCCATAAAAGTTTTTGGTGTGGTACTCTGTCAAACGCCATCTAGAAATCCAAATATATGCTGTCTACCCAGTCATCTCTTTTCTGTATTATTTCTGCAACTCTATCATAGTAACTAGGTTAGTAACACATAATTTTCACTTTCTAAAACCAAATTATCTTTCTGTTATCATATTGTATTTTTCCAGGTGATTTACCCAAATTCTTTGTATCAGTTTTTCTAACACCTTGCTTACGATGCCGGTCAGTGATACTGGTCGGCAGTTAAATGGATTTTGTCTATTTCCTTTCTTGAAAAGGGGCACGTTTGCTTTCCTCCAAATATCAGGTAGTTTTCTTTGTCTTGATTCTCTGAATATTAAATGTAATGGACTGCTTAGCTCTTTTGCACATTCCTATAATATCCAACACAAAATCTCGTCAGGGCCATTGGCTTTTCCTGTCAAATATTCTCATCTCTTCCTGGACCTCTTGCTTCGTTATACGTATATTTGTTAATATGTGTGGGCATGAATGTTCATTTCATTTCAGCTCTCACAAATCTATTTTCTTTAATGAAAACTGACTCGAAATTTTTGCTAAATACTTCACAATTATCTTCTTCACTGATACTGATTTCCCCCTCATCACTGATGGATTGTATTTTATCTTTAACTTTTGCTTTGCTTAGTATGTAGCTGTAAAACATCAGCTGATCAGTACTTTTATTTATAATGTCTTCCTCAAACTGCCTTTGAGCTTCTCTCCATATCCTTGTATAATCATTTCTTGGCTGCCTGTAGTTGTTATATGTTCTCTCGCTTTTATGTAGTCTGTATCTGACCCACAGCAATTTTACAATTGGTATCAAACCGGTTCTTTATCCTTATTTCTATGCCCTTGTGCAATGGGACAATTATGGACTCCTGTTTCATAAAATTCACAGAAATTTTTATATATAACATTTACATCTTGACCTCTTACTTCCTTTTCCCAATCTATATCTTTAAATGTGAGAAGAGAGGAAGAAATTACAGTGGACTCGCATAACTCACGCACATCTAACTCACGGTGTCCTTATCTAAGTCACCATTATCACCAAAGTCACGGAAAATGCTCTTAGTTGCATTTTTCCACTAGAAAACGACTTACTTCCAAGGAGATATTTAACTCACGGTATTGTAGCCGCAATTCACGACTGGAAGCTAATCATATTTAAGCACACAGTCCTTGTGACTGTGCAGCTAATCAAAACACCCATGCCACCTACGCCTAGTGGCCAGTACTGCTACTAGGCCTACCAAGCAGGATTTTTGGTCTACACATGTACACCTACCTGAAAGCAACTTCCCTGCTTTTTGTGCTTCACCATGGCTGAAAACAATCAAGCAAAGAGTTCTTCATCCAGGAAAGGACTGAAGCAGAAGCCACCACTGAGCTACACCCAGAAAATAGAGCTAATTCGGAGGATAAACAACGGCGATAGCAAGTGTTAAGTGAAGTGCTTGCATTTGTGGATATGGCCAAAGAAAAGATCAAAGCACATGATAGAAATGAAACAAGGTGTATTGAAATTGTATCTTGATAAAGTTGCTGCCTGTTATAAGAAAATGCATGACAGCCATTTAAATCAGTGTCACGGACAGTTGATCACATGCTACATAGCCAGCCAACAACAGCTAGTGTCCCGAAACCGCTACTCTCATCGACGTAAACACTGTCATCAGTAGGATTAAGGTAAATGCTTTTCTATCTATCTATCTATTGCCAGACGCCTCAATCCCGCACGGGGTGGCCACAAGCAAATCGCCTCCATGTCACTCTGTCCCCTGCCATTTCACTACCACGCTCCCGACTCACATCCCCCTCTCTCATATACCTCTCCACTCCATCCCTCCATCTCATCCACGGCCTCCCCCTCCCTCTTGCCCCCTCCACATCACTCAACTACACTCACCTCGTCAGTCTTTCACTCTCCATCCTCTCCACATGCCCAAACCACCTTAACGTGTTTCTCCTAATGCTTCCCATCACGTCCTCAACCACACCACAACGCTCCTTCACTTCCTCATTTGTTAGTCTGTCTCTCCATGTGACTCCACATGCTCCTCTCAAATAACTCATTTCCACTGCTCTCACTCTTGACTTTTGTCCTTCCAACAAGGTCCAAGCTTCACGCTGGTATCACAATACTGTCATGTAACAACTTTTTCACTTCCCTGCTCACCTCCCTGTTTCTTATCACTACCTTCAACGAACCAGCAACCTTCCTTCCCTGCTGCACCCTTTCGAGCACTTCACCCTCCAGACTTCCAACCTTACTCATCACACTGCCCAAGTACTTAAATTCACTCACATTCTCCATATCTTTCCCATCCAATCTCACTGTACATTCATTGGCTTCACTTCTCTCGAAGACCATCACTTTACTCTTCCCTACATTCACTTTTAGATTCTGTTTCTTACACACTCTCCCAAACTCATCTACCAAGCCTTGCAGCTCCCCTTCGTCTTCACTCAACAACACAGTATCATCTGCAAACAATAGTACAGGGAGTTTCCAAACACTGCCCTCTCTCACTAGGGCCGCTCCAACATCCACTGCCCAACCTTGTATCTCTTTTATAACCCCATCCATGTACCGATTGAACAACCAGGGAGACATGACACATCCTTGTTTCAATCCAACCTTCAAATGGAAAGATTCACTCAGTTTGCCATCCACATGCACTGCAGCCTTAGCACCCTCATACATACTCTTCACTGCCTTCAACAACTTCCCATCTACTCCATATATTCTTAATACCTTCCACAAACCTTGTCTATCCACACTGTCATATGCTTTCTCCAGATCCATGAAGGCTGCATACAACTTCTTGCCCTTCTCTAGAAACTTTTCCACTAAGGATCTAAGAATGAATATCTGGTCTACACAACCTCTTCCCTTCCTAAAACCTCCTTGTTCTTCTCCAACTAATTCCTCAGTAATTTCTCTAACTCTGTCAATAAGTATCCTACCATATACTTTTCCTATTACACTGAGAAGGCAAATGCCCCTATGATTACCACACACTGCTTTTTCCCCTTTTCCTTTGTACAGAGGAATAATTATACCTTACTTCCAATCCTCCGGGACTCTACCCTGTTTATTATCATAGTAGGATATGTAATGTCTTTTAATATTGTTTATAAGGTATGCAGTACATACTTTTGAGACAGGATGTTAGTGTTAAGTGGTGTTAAGAGGGGTTGCAATAACGTTATACTAGGCTACTCGACACCATGGCAGAATCAAATATATGTTTCCCCATAAGGTGTGATTTTTTAACACGTTTTTCCAACTCACAGCATGAATTCAGAAGGAAATTACTGTGATTTAGGTGAATGCAGCATAGTAGGATGGAAGCTGTGGAAGCAATGAAGAAAGTTAGAATGGGGAAAGCCCCAAGAATTGATGGGAGTGTGTGGTGAAATGCTGAAGCATGAGGGATAGATAGTAGTAGAATGGATGTGGAAGATGTGCAGATTGGCCTGGGAGGAAGGTAGAGTCCCAGAGGATTGGAAATCAGGTATAATTATTCCCCTGTACAAAGGAAAAGGGAAAAAGAAGTGTTTGGTAATCATAGGGGCAAATGTCTTCTTTGTGTAATAGGAAAGTATATGGTAGGATACTTAGTGACAGAGTTAGGGAAATAACAGAGGAATTCATTGAACAACAGCAAGGTTTTAAAAAGGGAAGAGGTTGTGTAGATCAGATATTTGTCCTTACATCCATACTGGAAGAGTTTATAGAGAAAGGAAAGAAGTTGTATGCAGTCTTCATGGACCTGGAGAAAGCATATGAGAAGGTGAATAGACAAGGATTGTGGAAAGTATTAAGAATATGTGGAGTAGATAGGAAGTTGTTGAAGGCTGTGAAGAGTATGTATGAGGGTGCTAAGGCTACAGTGCATGTGGATAGTGAACTGAATAAATTCTTCTACTTAAAGATTCAACTGAAGCAAGGATGTGTCATGTCTACATAGTTGTTCAATCTGTATATGGATGGGGTTATAAAAGAGATACAGAAATCACTCTGCTATCCAAACGTCCAATAACCAAACACTCCAATGTCCGGACATTTTGGGCTTGGGTTCTCGGAACCCAAAAATGCTACTCCCCCCCCCCCCCCCCTTTACCCGTAAGTTTGAACTTCGCACACGGTGCCGAACAGCTTTGTTTACGTGCGCTTCTCCCGCTTCCCAGGCTCCCCGTCCCCTCCCCAGTTCCCTCTCAACTACCATCGTGAGTAAACAATCGTCGGGATGGCTGCCGCTCATGCTCGTTTTTTTTTTAAACAATTACAATTCACAGTGCTAAGGATTAAGTCCAGCACAACACTGGATTACTGTATGTGCGTCAAGAGCATTTTCACCACTATCAGAACCTTAGAGGTGGGGTAATCTTCATAACAACCACCACGGACATGTCGTAAGTACACTGTCAACTGCCAAATATTTTCCATACTCACCTCTAAATCCTCATTCTCTGGTTCCATTTCATTTACTTCATGCTTTGTATCCCTTATTTGCGTGCACAGGGTCTTCAAAAGGTGATTTTCATAGTGATTTCCATGTCTGTTTTTGAGTTTCAGTAGGCTGTCAACTGCTAAATCTTTTCCATACTCACCTCTAAATCTTCATTCTCTGGTTCCATTTCATTTATTTCAAGCTTTGTGTTCCTTACTTATGTGAACAAGGTCTTAAACAGGTGAAATGTATGTCCGGTAGGGAGGTATGTAGGTGGTTTTCTGAGTTAGGCTGGGTTAGGGTCCATAAGCACTGGCCATGAAGCTTCAGGCTCAATAACCAGACAGAACCAATTTCTGGACATGCCTTTGGCTGTATTACATCGGATATTGGAGGGAATACTGTACAAGGTAGGGCAGTGGATGTTGGAGTGGCCCTAATGAGAGAGGGCAGTGTTTGGAAACTTCCTATACAGTTGTTTACAGATTTCACTGTATTGTTAAGTGAAGACGAAGGGAAGATGCAAGGGTTGGTGGATGACTTTGGGAGTGTGTGTAAGAAACAGAATCTAAAAGTGAATGTACGGAAGAGTAAAGTCATGGTCTTCGAGAGATGGGAAGTTAGGGAATGTACAGTGAGGTTGGATGAGGAGGAAATGGAAAATGTGAGTGCGTTTAAGTACTTGCGAAGTGTGATGAGTAAGGAGAGTAGTTTAGAGGGTGAAGTGCTAGAAAGGGCATGGCAAGGAAGAAAGATTGCTGGTTCCTTGAAAGCAGTGATAAGAAACAGGGAAGTGAGCATGGAAGTGAAAAAGTTACTACATGACAGTATTGTGATACCAACTCTAACGTATGAAAGTGAAGCTTGGAGCATGTTTGGGGGACAGAAGTCATGAGTGAGAGCACTGGAAATGAGTTATTTGAGAGGAGTACGTGGAGTTACATTGAGAGACAGACTGCCAAATGAGGAAGTGAAGTAGCGTTGTGGTGTCGATATGGATGTGATAGGAAGCATTATGAGAAACACAATGATGTGGTTTGGCCATATGGAGAGGATGGAGAGTGAGCGACCGATGAGGAGAGTGTATGTGAGTGAGGTGGTTGGGGGAGAGGAAGGAGGAGGCCAAGGATGAAATGGAGGGATGGAGTGGAGAGGTATATGGGAGAGGGGTGTGTGAGCTGGGAGCGGGGCAATGAAATGGTGGGGGACAGGGCTACATGGAGGCAATTTGTTTGTGGCCACCCCTTACGGGATTAAGGTGTCTGGCAATAGATAGACAAATAGACAGACTTCTTCAGGTCATGATAGTTGCCCTTTTTATAGTTTTGTCTCTTTTTGTAATTTCCATTACCTCGATCATATGCTACCGTGAAATTATAATCTAGAACGGCAAGATCGCTTTTGACGAAGAGAGGGGGGGGTTACAGATTATATTGTCAATTTCATTTTCTTGCCTGGCAAATATGAGATCTAATAATGAGGGGGTCCACTGGTCGTCATTTTCTGGTGTTCTCCTTTACATGTTGTGTTAGAAAAAATTCCTGTATAACATCCAAGAGCTTTTCATCCCAACAACATTACACAATACCTAGACCTGCTCCTTGTGCTCCTTCCTCCACCCACTAACCCCCACACCAACCCCATTCCTAATTCCTCCACACCTCCTCAGCTTAATCCACTGATCCTTCCCACACCATCCAATCCCCCAACTCCTCCCATTCCACCCAAATCTAATTCACCCTAACCCTTACCTCCATCATAACCATCTCCTACCCCATCCCCCTACCTCCTCCCTGTGCTGCAGCATCCAACACACATCGTACAAACAACACACACACACACGGGTCGTGGAGAGAGTCGGAGTCGGAGCTGCCCCTGAATCGAGAGAAATAATCGCTGAACCAGCGGCGAAAAGGAGACAACCTATTGTGATTATGTGGTTGAATGCGTGAGAGGTGGTCCCGTCGGATATTAGTTTTAAAAAACCCGCAGGTTTCGGCCCTAAAAATACAAGACAGTGAAAAAGTAAGTTTCCATATGGTTGTATCATGGCGGAGAGAGATGGAAGATTGTTTACAACTGGCGAGGGGGAATTTGTGGGATTCTCCGAAGAAAATGATGGTAAAGGAAGTGATAAGCTGCAACAAACAAGAGTAGCAGGAGTAGAGAAAACGGCGGAGAGGAATGTCCAGGAGTTAAAAAAGGTATGGGAAGTAATTAGAGAGTTACAGGGATGGACCTTAGAGCAGGAGAGAGAGATCAAAGTCCTACAGAGTAAATTGGAAAAAGTTAACACATGTAGTAAGGAACAAGAAAAAGAAGTCACAGAATTAAAGGTGAGTAATGAGTCCGCATCAAATGAAATAAATCAGCTCAAGAGGGAGAATAAGAGGTTGGAAGAAGAAAGGGACAGAATAAAAAGTAAATTAGATGAGTACGAATCAAAATCGAGGAGGCAAGATGAGCATATTCAGGAAATCAAGGAGCAACATAAGGGGTGGAAGAAAATACAGGAGGAAGGAAATGTAAATTTGAAGGAGATCATAGAACAACAAAGTAAGGAAAAAGTGGAGAAGGAAGTGGTTAGAGTACTAAGAGAGAATCTTTGGTCAGGGATGTAGCAGATAAGAAAAAGAGAGTGATAATATCAGGAATAAAAGAAAAACGAATGACAGTGAGATCTGAAAGAGAGAGAGAGGAACTGAGCAAGGCTAAAGAAATAATATCACTGGTTATGGAGGGAAACAATGAAGCCCAAGAAGAGATTGAAGAAGTGTTTAGGTTAGGAAAGTACGAGGATGGTGGGGCAAGGCCTTTGAAAGTAAAGTTTAAGTCTCAAGTAATAGTGAATGAAATCATAAGTAGAACATGGAAATTGTCAGATAAAGAGGTGTTTAAAAATGTTTGGATTAGGAGAGATGCAAATGAAGAGGAAAGAGCTAAAGTAAAGGAGTTAGTAAAGGAAGGAAAGATAAAAAATGAACAGCGAACTGAGAAAGAGAAGACAGAGTTCTATTGGAGAGTTATGGACCAGAAATTGAGAAAGTGGTACCGACGGAGGGAAGGAGAGATAAGACTATAAAAAATGATGAAAAAAGTTTGAAAGTGGTGTACACAAACATTGATGGACTAATATCGGCAAGGTTAGAAGTCAATGATTTTTTTAGGGTACTTTGTAGAGACTAAATTGAAAGAAGATATTGATATTCATATGGAAGGTGGGAAATACAAATTATGGAGAAGAGAGAGAAAAGAAAAAATGGGAGGAGGAGTGATGACAGCAGTGAAGGACAATATAAATGTAGATACTGTGGAAACAGCAGAGGGCAGGGTCGAAGCGATAAATATGAAATTGGAAACTGGGGAGGATGGTAAGAGAGACATGGCAGTGGTATATGTTCCCCCTAAGACGAGAGCAAGGAATGACGATGAATACCAGGAGATGTTGTCAGACGTGGTTTGTTATCTACAGAAAGTGATCGAGGAAAGCAGCAATATAATCCTAATAGGTGACTTTAATTGTAAAGAGGTGAACTGGGAGGAATGGGACTCAGGAGGCAGCGAAGTTTCGTGGGGCACTAAATTGTTAAATATAGCAATGAATAATGTAATGACGCAGTGGGTTAAAGAAGAGACATGATTCCGAGGTGATGACACACCAGCAAGATTAGATTTGCTACTATCCAAAGAACCTGATGTAATTGAATCATTAAATTATCTGTGTCCTATAGGAAAAAGTGATCATGTGGTCACTGAGTTCCAGATGATAACAGGGAACGTGGTGCCAAGAGATGAGATTTATAGGCAAAGAAGATACAACTTTGGGAAAACAAACTTTGCAGAACTGAGAAAATTTTTTGAAAATGCAGACTGGAGAAAATTCAGAGAAACAAGAGAGATACAGAGGAAGTGGGATATCTTTCTAGACCTCTACAATTTGGGAGTGGAAAAATATGTGCCAAGAGCAAGTGGGAAAGAAAACAGGAAAAAGGTGTGGTTTAATAGAAGGTGTATGATAGCAAAACGAGAGAGGGACATGGAATGGAACAAATGGAGGAAGAGAGGTAATATCAGAGCAAAGGAAGAATATAAAAGAACTAGAAATGAATATACAAGAATACGTAGAGAGGAAGAAAGGAACTTTGAATAAGGTATAATTGACAAATGTAAGGATGAACCCAAATTGTTTTACAGATTTGTTAATGGCAAATTGAAGCAAAGGGAAGGAATTACCAAACTGAAAGTACAAGAAGAGGTCTACAAGGATGCAGTAATGCAAGCTGAAGTAATGAACAAATGTTTCCCATTGGTTTTCACTAAGGAAAGGGAGTTTGTGGAAGGAGAGGGAGTGATTAGAAATGTAGTGATAAAAGATATAAAAGTGGAAGTGCAGGAAGTGTATAAATTATTGAGAACTCAAGATGTAAGGAAAGCCCCAGGACTGGATGGAATCTCTAATTGGGTACCGAAGGAATGCAGAGAACAACTGGCAGATAAGATTCACAATTTAATTGTGTGCTCCTTGGAAGAGGGGAAAGTGCCTCGGGAATGGAGGAGGGCAAATGTGGTGCCAATCTATAAGGGAGGAAACAAGGAAGAACCCCTAAATTATAGACCAGTGTCCCTAACCAGCATGGTTGCGAAATTGTGTGAGAGAATCCTGAAAGATAGATGGATAAAATACCTGGAAGAGATGAATATTTTGACTGAAAGTCAGTTTGGATTCAGAGGTGGAAGGTCATGTGTTTCCAAATTGTTGAGCTTTCACTCAAGGGCAACTGACGTGTTGCAGGAGAGAGACGGTTGGGTGGATTGTGTGTACTTAGATCTGGAGAAGGCCTGTGACAAGGTGCCCCACAAGAGACTGCTATGGAAATTAGAGCATATAGGAGGACTAAAGGGAAGACTCCTGGAATGGATGAGAGACTTTTTGAGTGACAGATAAAATGAGGACAGTAATAAAGGATAGGACATCTGGATGGAGGGAAGTAACAAGTGGTGTCCCACAGGGCTCGGTGTTGGCACCAGTAATGTTCTTGATTTACGTAAATGATATGGTAGATGAAGTGAACACCTATGCAAGCCTGTTTGCTGATGATGCAAAGATCTTGAGAAAGGTAGAGGTTGAAGAGGACTGTAAAATGCTACAGGAGGATCTGGATAGGATACATGATTGGAGTCGGATGTGGGAAATAAAATTCAACGCAAAAAAATGCAAAATATTGGAAATGGGTAAAAGTACCAAGAGGCCATCATTGAATTATTTGATGGGTAATGAACCAATTAGAAAAACGAGAGAAGAGAAAGATTTGGGAGTGCTGGTCCAGGATAGTTTGTCACCTGAAAAGCACATAAATAAGATAGTTAGAGAGACATATAAACTCTTGACCAATATAAGAGTGGCATTTCATTACATGGATGAGGAGATGATGAAAAAATTGATAGTAGCCATGATCCGGCCCAGGTTAGAATATGCAGCAGTAGTGTGGTCCCCACACAAAAACAAAGATATAACCAAGATTGAGAGAAACCAAAGAACAGCAACCAAGATGGTCCCCAGTCTGGCAGATCTATCATACAATGAGAGGCTAGAAAGGCTGGATTTGCCATCCTTAGAGGAAAGAGAGAGAGGGGTGACATGATTGCAGTGTTCAGGACCATGATAGGAGTAGAAAAAATTGACAGAGAAAATCTGTTTGTGTGGGATGAGAGAGCAACAAGAGGACATGGAATGAAACTAAGGAAGCCAAGCTGCTCGATGGACATCAAGAAATATAGTTTTCCTTATAGATCCATAGACCTATGGAATAGCCTGGACAAAGAGATCGTCCACTCTAAAAACTTAAATGAGTTTAAGGCAAAATTTGACTCACTGAGAAACAGAGACGGGACCTCACGAGTGTAGCTCATTTCCTGTATATCACAATTAGGTAAATATAAACATACTTCATATAAATATAGATGGTACAAACACAAAAAAACAAGAACTCACACAATTCATCAAACAACAAAACATTCACATTGCCATCTTACAAGAAACAAAATTACGCACAGCACAAAAAACACCTACATTTCATAATTTCACCACCATTAGACAAGACCAGGCTGACGACTGTGGCGGTGGACTCATCACCCTGATACACAAATCCATCAACTTTTCAGATACTAGTGCACACACAAATCACTTCTCCCTCCACATGATACCACAACAGAAATATGAATTAAAATATGAACTGGTAACAAATCACACAGATCAATTACCAATACATACATTCCCCCCCCAGTCGTCCCCCACAGTACCAAACAATTACTCTAAACAAATACACCACATTACTAACATATCCCCCATCATCCTGGGTGGTGATTTCAACACCAAGGCGTCGGCCTGGCACGTCAACAACCCTGACACAGACAGAGGGCTGGTACTACAATCCCAAACAGATAATCTTTTCATACTTAATAATCTCCACCAGCATACTCATAGGCCTTGCCAAGCCCCCTTCCTCTCATTATCCCCAGGAATCACCTTTTGCTCCCCAAACCTCGCCCCCACAACATCCTGGAGAGTGGTCAAAACACTTGGCTCTGACCACCTCCCAGTCATTATCACTACCAAAACCAGAATCATCCCAGCTGGCCACAGACACACATACACTGATTATAAGAGAACCAAATGGGATGCCTTCACAACTGAAACAGAACAACACTTTGAAACATTAAACAGTACACCCATCACAAACATCAACAACGCTGTGCACACTTTCAAATGCAGCCCAAAGACACATCCCCAGCAGCAACAGAAAGAGAGACAACCCCAACTTCACACCAGAAATTCAAGGCCTCATCAGTTAACAGGACACACTACAACACTCCCCAACACACACCACACAAGACACTGTACAACAAATACAAGAACTCAATGCTCAGATAAACAGTAAAATATCAGAATAGCAAGCACTAAATAGGAAAAATTATCTCCAAACACTTGATCACAAAATAAACACCAGGAAACTCTGCAAAAAATTAAACAGCATCACACTCTCCAACAGTAACACTACACAATCCCACGCTGCCATCACAACAACAGACACCATACCTTCAAACAAACAACAAGCAAACAGTCTAATTAATCACTTTTCACATGTCAGCCATGTAAACCCCCATCGCGACGACCAACGTGTCATCCGACGCAAGAGACAGTTCCCCACAGACCCAGACTTCGCACCTTTCACCTATAACCAGACTAAGCACATCATTAGCAACCTCAAGCACTTGGGGAGGCGGTAGCTCGATCGGTAGAGAGTTGGCTTGCAGTCCCGAGGGACCCAGGTTCGAATCCTCGCTGGGGCAGGGAACAGTTTAAGGATTTGAATTTCATTAAATCAGGCTTTACTGATCTACCAGAAGACCCGCCGACATGTCGTAAAAATAACCCCGCTAATACCAATACACCAGTCCTGTATGAGACAGCCCTAGCGTGTATTCAATATGGACGGTGGGTGTTAGCGCCGAAGTGGTGACATGTAGAGGTGTATGGTATGTAGGAGGACGGCTGGGCCTTGATAGCAGGCTGTATAAAGCCTATGCCCAGAGTCGGACACATAAAAAAAAAAAAAAAAAAACTCATCTGCCTGTGAACAAAACTACATAAGCAACATACACCTTAAACACCTTGGACCACAAGGCATACAAGCACTCACCAACATATCAGACTACAGTTACTCACACAACATAATACCCAACATCTAGAAGCATGGAACCATCATCACCATCCCCAAAGCCAACAAAAACACGTTACCTTCCACACACCGCCCCATAACACTCCTCTGCACCCCCTTCAAAGTCACTGAATGACTGGAATTACAACTAGTTACACCTCACAACCCCTAGCCCCATCACGACATGGTTTAAGGCCACTACACTCCAGAGACACTCTTCTTACAGACCTTACACAGAGTTTTTGATGACATGAATTTAGCTAGGCCACCAAACAGAACACTCCTATTCACACTAGACATTAGCAAAGCAATTGATGCTATCCCCCACCACAACCTCACAACAAAATGTTCAATACAAACATGCACGGTAACATAAAAAGATGGCTGGCAAACTATTTAGCAGGCAGATGTGCACATGTAACATTTGCCGGTCATCATCGAACATCAGAAACTTCACAAATGGCGTCCCCCAAGGACCTGTTTTGTCCCCTACTCTCTCAAACCTATACGTGCAAGACATACCCACACCCCAGACACCACAAATACACATAGCCTCCTACGCGGACGACATAACACTTACATGTACAGTACACACCAAAAAGCAAACACAGCCGCACACATTCTCAAACCTTACCTCGAGACACTACACCAATGGTTCAACACAAACAGACTCAAAATAGCCCCAGCCAAATCTGCAGTGACCCTTCTCACATAATGGACAGCAGAACATAGTCAAATTCCACACCTCACCATAAACAACATTCCCCCCCACACACAAAATCTGTTGTGTAACATACATCAATGCCATTCAAACAACACATCACAAACATCAAAAATAAACACCAAGACTCAGTGCCTTGAGGTCACTTGCCCATATTACATTTGGATACAACAAAGAAACCACCACCACAGTATACAAACAATACAAAGGTTCAGTGATGGATTATGCAAGCCCTGCTTGGGCTTTTAACCTCACTAAAACACACTACAACACCCTACAGACCATACAGAACAAGGCCATAAAAATAATCACAGGCTGCACAGCTATTGCACCTACAGACCACCTACACCAAGAAACCAAAGTCCTCAAAGTCGAGGATCATTTAGACATGAAAGGCACACAAATTCTTGCCACAGCCTCTACGAACCCATACCATCCACTACACTACATGGCAGCACATCCCCACACACACACACCAAGGAACATCAAAACAACACCCAGCACACGATATCACACCCAAACACTGTCATCTCTCCCCCCCTTGCCAGCCTCAGACCAGCTTCCAAAAGCATATCCATACTCAAATCGCTCGCTGCTCCGTTCAGTCACTCAAAGACAACACACAGTTTCATGCACAGCCTCCTGATATCCACACTTCTGAATCCTATCTCCCTTGTGAGGACAGGGTCCACCCGGCCAGGTTGAGATGTGGGCATCATCCAGCCCTCTTGAGTTATCAGAAGAGGCTGGATGACTCCGTCACTGATGCCTGTCCAGGAGGTAACACAGTACCCCATACTATTAAGCACATTATGGAAGACTGCATTGCACAAAATCACCTGCACCAACAACACAACATACACTCCTTGAGAGCTCTGTGGGAAAGCTGGTCTCGGCCGTGGTCTTCCATAGGAACTTGGGGCTGTTTGGCCGGACTGCCTAGAGAATAACTACTACTACTGCTTTCATGGCTTTTTATATTTAGAGTATTCTAGTTTATATTTGTATTAAAATCTTCCACTAGTATAATTCTTTCAGATTTTTCTTGCATTCTGTATTGTAGGGTTCTTAAACTCGGAATTGTCCTTTCTGCCAGGTCTTCATATTCACCTCTATCCCATGTGTTTGTCTTGGGTGGTATATATAGATTTGCCACAATTAATATCCCTTCTGATGTACTACTCTATACTAATTTTACTTGTGAGGGCAAGTCTACTTCTACCTCTTTTACTTGAAGTCTTTTCTCTGTTAGTATAACTCCTCCTCCTTTTTTTAAATTTTTGTCTTCACCAAATAATGTACTCATTCAGATTTAAAGAGTCGTTTGATATCCTAGTAGTTAATTTTGTTTCTGTTAGACAAATAATACGTGGCTCATTTTCTGTGACATAGTCTTTTATCTCTAATAATTAGGATACCTCTCCATCTACATTTGAGTACATCAACTTTGCCATATTGTTCACATATGACATTGATTGAGTCTACTATCTTGCTTTTATTTAGTCCCTGCTGTTTATGTGTCATTTTTTTACTTGTAATCCATTTTTGTTTTAAAAATTTACTTCACTCTTCATCTGATCTTGCATCATTCTTTCTTTTTGCTTCTTCCCACGTTTCCTTTAAAAGTAATAGTAATAGTTCCCTAGACGGATTGGCTGAACAGCCCCAAGTCCCTAAGGAAGGCCACAGCCGGGACCGGACTTTCCCACAGAGCTCTCAAAGAGTGTATGCTGTGTTGTTGGAGCAGGTGATTCTGTGCAATACAGTCTTCCATAATGTGCTTAACAGTATGGAGTGCTGTGATGCATTCTGGACAAGCATCAGCAATGGAGTCATTTCTGATCACTCAAGAGGGCTAGATCATGCCCACATCTCAGCCTGGCCAGGTGGACCCTGTCCTGATGAGGGAGCTAGAACTCAAAAGGGTGGATATCAGGAGGCCATGCATGCAACAGTGTGCTGTCTTTAAGTGACTGAATGGAGGAGCGAGTAATCTGAGTATGGATATGCATCTGGAAACTGGTTTGAGGTGGGCGAGGGGGAAGAGATGACAGTATTTGTGTACAATATCATGTGTTGGATGTTGTTTTGATGTTCCCTGGAGTGTGTGGATGTGCTGCCATGTAGTGTAGTGGTGTGGGTGTGTGGAGGCAGTGACAAGAATTTGTGTGCCTCTCATGTCTAGATGATCTTTGACTTTGAGGACTTTGGTTTCTTGGTGTAGGTGGTCTGTAGGTGTAGTAGCTGTGCAACCCATGATTATTTTTAGGGCCTTGTTCTGAATGGTCTGTGGAGTGTTGTGCTGTGTTCTAGTAAGGTTAGAAGCCCAAGCAGGGCTTGCAAAAAAATCACTGAACACATGTAATGTTTGCATACTGTGGTGGTGGTTTCTTTGTTGTGTAAAAATGCTGTATGGGCAAGTGACTTTAAGGCACTGAGTCTTGGAGTTAATATATCTGAAATGTTTGTGATGTGTTGTTTAAATAACAATGATGTATGTTACAGAGGATTTGGTGTCTGTGTGGGTGGGTGTGGTAGGGGAGTGTTGTTTATGATGAGATGTGGAATGTGACTATGTTCTGCTGTCCAGTTTGAGAAGGGTCACTGTAGATTTGGCTGGGACTATTTTGAGTCTGTGTTGAACCATTGGTGTAGTGTGTAGAGGTAAGGTTGGAGGATGTGTGCAGCTGTGTCTACGTTTTGATGCGTACTTTTTTTTTTTTTTTTTTTTTAAATGCAAGGAAGAAGGAACAAAAGGCCAGGGGTCTGCATACTGTTCCTTCCAAGAAAAAGCAAAAACAAAAAGAGCCAAATTCAAGATCCGTTCACTTTGAGATGCCTGGACACACTGCGTTTGAAAGACTGGAGATCATAGGAAGTAGGAAATACAGACAGAGGAAGACAGTTCCAGAGATGACCAGTTGCATAAATGAAGGACTGGGAGTAACGGTTAACTCTTGCATTAGAGAGTTGGACAGAAAAGGGATGAGAGGTTGTTGCTAGACGGGTACTACGTGGCTGTCGAAGAGGTGGAGGGATGCAAGTAGACAGTTCAGAGGAACAGTGACCGTTGAAGTAGCGATAGAAGAGAGATAAAGATGCAACAGTGCAGCAAAGAGACAAAGGTTGAAGGAAATCAGTAAGAGGAGGAAAGTTAATGAGACGAAAAGCTTTTGACTCCACCCTATTGAGAAGAGCTGCATGTGGGGAGCCTCCCCACACATGAGAGTTGTACTCCATACATGGGCGAATAAAACCCATGTACAAAGTCAACAACTGTGCAGGGGTAAAGAAAGTTCGCAATCGGCTTACCACACCTAATCTCTTGGAAGCAGATTTCACAAGAGATGTAATATGTTCTTTCCAAGACAAATCCCGAGAGAATGAAACCCCAAGCATGTTCAAGGATGATGCAGGACAGAACTGGAAATTATTAAACATTAGTGCGTAATTCTGAGGAAGATTCTGTCGGGTTGATAAGTGTAAGAACTGAGTTTTTGATGCATTAAAAATAACAAGATTATTTTTACCCCAATCAGAGATACGAGCCAAGTGAGACATTAGGTGTGCCATAGCCTCATCCCATTTTTGTTGAAGTAACTGCTGAGATGGACGTTGCGGAAACCTAATGGAAAGGTGAAGGGTGGAATCATCAGCATATGAGTGGATAGGGTTAGATGTACAGCTTAGAACTAAGGTCATTGATGAATAAAAGAAAGAGAGTTGGTGATAGGACAGAGCCCTGAGGAACACCACTGTTGATAAGTCTAAGAGAAGAATGATGGCCGTCTACAACAGCGGCTATAGAACAACAAGAAAAGAAGCTAGAGATGAAGGCACAGACAGAAGGACAGAAACCGTAGGAGAGCAGTTTGGAAATTAAAGATTTATGCCAGACTCGATCAAAAGCCTTTGAGATGTCAAGTGCAATGGCAAAGCTTTTGCCAAAGTCCTGAAAGGAGGATGACCAGGAGTCTGAAAGGTAGGTGAGAAGATCACAAGTGAAGCGTCCCTGACAGAACCAATACTGACGATCAGAAAGAAGGTTGTGTCAGGAAAGATGCTTTAAGATTTTTCTGTTAAGAATTGACTCAAAAACTTTTGAGATACAGGATGTTAAAGCAATTGGATGATAGTTAGAAGGTTGGGAATGGTCACCCTTCTTTGTGACTGGCTGAATGAGAGCAAACTTCCAGCAAGAAGGAAAGGTACAAGTTGACAGACAATGGGGAAAGAGTTTACCTAGACAGGGTGTAAGCACAGAAGCACAGTTTTTGAGGACAACAGGAGGGACTCCATCAGGCCCATATGACTTGTTAGTATTGAGGCCAGTGATGGCAGAAAATACATCAGCTGAAGAAATTTTAATGTCAGTCAAGAGGAAGTCAGAGAGGGGAAGTGATGGAGGAATAGCACCGGAATCGTCTAAGGTGGAATTGGAGGAGAAAGTCTGAGTGAAGAGATTTGCTTTATCAGTAGAAGAAACAGCTACAGAGCCATCAGAGTAGAAAAGAGGGGAGAAGGATGATGAGGTAAAGTTGTTAGAAAGGTTTTTGGCAAGGTGCCAGAAGGAGCGAGAAGAATTCGAGTTGGAGAGTTGAGAACATTTAGCACGGATGAAATTATGTTTAGCAGAGCGAAGAACAGACTTAGCACGATTCTGGGCAGAAATATATAAAAGATGTGATTCAGGGGTGGGTTGGCTCCGGTACCTTTTATAGGCCCTCTCCTTGTTGCGGACAGCATTAGAACAAACATGATTAAACCAAGGCTTTCTTACATTAGTCAGAGGATACGAGAAAGGAATGTATGCTTCCATGCCCGAGAGAATAACCTCCGTAATCCGCAAGGCACACTCAGATGGCTCCCAGCCATGGAAACAATAATCATTCCAAGGAAAATCAAAGAAGTACTGCCTGAGGGCCTCCCAATCTGCAGCTCCAAAGTGCCACAGGCTGCATTTCTCTGGAAGGTCCACAGGATGTACCGGAGCGACAGGACAGGTTAAGATAATAAGGTTATGATCAGAGGAGCCCAATGGAGAGAAAAGATTAACAGTGCAAGCAGAAGGACTAGTTGTTAGGAAAAGGTCAAGTATGTTGGAACTCTCTCCAAGGCAGTCAGGGATACAGGTAGGGTGCTGTACAAGCTGCTCTAGGTCATTAAGGATCAGTTATGTCATCCACATAGGATGCTATGTGTATCTGTGTTGTGTGGGGTGTGGGTATGTCAAGCATGTATAGGTTAACCCGTTAACTGTGCCATTAGGTTTCGTGGTCGATCCCCCCCATGCACACAAAAAACAATTCCCCCCCCTCAAAAATAATGTTTGCTCTTATTAATGAAAAAGTGCATGAAAAAGAATAGGAACACCAAATATGAGTTCATTATTTACCTTAGTTTGGCTGTGGTATGCTATGTATTGACATTTGGGTGAAAAATGTAGTGCTCCTTTTTTTAAAAAAGAAGAGCTTGATCATATGATCCTCGGGGGACGCCGTTTGTAAAGTTTCTGATGTTCGATGACTGACCGGCAAATGTTACAATATCCACATTTGCCTGCTAAGTACCGTAGTTTACCAGCCATCTTTTTGTGTTATTGTGCATATTTGTCTTGAGTATTCTGTTTGTGAGGTTGTGGTGGGGGATAGCATCAATAGCTTTGCTAATATTTAGTGTGACTAGGAGCATCCTGTGTAGTGGCCTAGCTGAACTGATGCCATCAAAAACTCACTGTGTAAGGTCAGTAGGAAGAGTATTTGTGGAGTGTATTGGCCTAAAACCCTATTGTGATGGGGCTAAGGAGATGTGAGGTGTAAGTAGCTTTAATACTCTTCGTTCAGTGACTTTCGAGGGGGTGCAGACGAAAGTAATGGGGAAGTGTGAGAAAGATAACGTGGGGTCTTTGTTGGGTTTCGGGATAGTGATGATAGTGCCAGGCTTCCAGATGTTGGGTATTATGTTGTGTGAGTAGCTGTAGTTTGATATGTTGGTGAGTGTTTGTATGCCTTGTGGTCCAAGGTGTTTAAGGTGTATATTGCTTATGCTGCCTGGTCCATAGGCAGATGAGTGCTTAAGGCTGCTAATGATGTGATTCGTCTAGTTGTAAGTGAAAGGCGTGAAGTCTGGGTCTGCGGGGAACTGTACTGTCTCTTGCGTCAGATGACACGTCAGTCGTCATGATGGGGGTTTTGATGGCTGACAAGTGAAAAGTGATTGATTAGACTGTTTGCTTGTTGTTTGTTTGAAGGTATGGTGTATGTTGTTGTGATGGCAGCGTGTGATTGTGTAGTGCTGCCGTTGAAGAGTGTGATGCTGTTTAGTGTTTAGTAGAGTTTCCTGGAGTTTGGTTTGTGATCAAGTGTTTGTAGATAATTATTCCAATTTAGTGTTTGCTGTTCTCATATTTTATTATTTATTTGAGTGTTGAGTTCTTGTATTTGTTGCACGGTGTCTTGTGTATGGGGTGTTGGGTAGTGTTGTAGTGCGTCGTGTTGACTGATAAGGCCTTGAATTTCTGGCATGAAGTTGGGGTTGTCTCTCTTTCTGTTGTCTTTGGGGATGTGTCTTTTGCCTGCATTGTGAATATCTGTATTGAAAGTGTGCACCACAGCGGTGTTGATGTTTGTGATGGATATACTGTTTAATGTTTCAAAATGTTGTTCTGCTTCAGTTGTGAAGGTATCTCAGCTGGTTCTCTTATAATTAGTGTATGTGAGTCTGTGGCATGCTGGGATAATTCTGGTTTTGGTAGTGATGATGATCGGGAGGTGGTCAGAGCCAAGGATTTTGACCACCCTCCACGATGTCATGGGGGCAAGGTTTGGGGAGCAAAAAGTGATGTCTGGGGATTATGAGAGGAAGAGAGCTTGGTGTGAGATATGAGTATGTTGATGGAGATTATTAAGTATGAAAAGATTATCTGTCTGAGATTGTAGTACCAGCCCCCTATCTGTGTCAGGGTTGTTAACATACCAGGCTGACGCCTTGGTGTTGAAATCACCACCTAGGATGATGTTGGGTATGTTTGTGATGTGATGAATTTGAGGAGAGTAATTGTGCGGTACTTTGAGAGATGAATGGGGGGGGGGAATGTATGTATTGGTGATTGTTATGTGTTACCAATGTATATTTTAATTGATTGTATTTCTGTTGTGGTGTCAGGTGGGAGGAGAATGACTTTGTGTGTGCACTGGTATCTGAAAAGCTGATGGACTGTGTACCAGGGTGATGAGTCCACTGTCACTGCCGTCGGCCCGGTCTTGTCTAATGGTGGTGAAATTATGAAATGGAGATGTTTTTTGTGTTCTGCATAGTTTAGTTTCTTGTAAGATGGTAATGTGTATGCTTAGTTGTTTGATGAATAGTGTGAATTCTTGTTTTTTGGTGTTTGTGCCATTTATGTTTATCTGCAGAATGTATGTTGTGTGTACAATGTGTTGGATGCTGCAGCACGGGGGAGGTAGGAGAAGGTTGTGGTAGGGATAAGGGTTGGGGTGAATTGGACTAAGGTGGAATGGGAGGGGTCGGGGGATTGGATGGTGTGGGAAGGATTGGTGGCTTAGGCTGAGGAGGTGTGGAGGAAGTAGGAGAGGGGTTGGAGGGAGAGTTAGTGGGTGGGGGGAAGGAGCATAAGGAGCAGGTCCAGGTGTTTGTGTAATATTCTCTGGATGCAAGTGTTGTGCAGGTGTAGTGGGTCCAGTTCTTGCATGAATTGCACTGAACTGAACCCATCATCTGTTGGCTCGAAGTGACAGGTTTTGAGCATGCTGGACATGTGCATTTGATGATGGGTCCTGGATTTCTATCAATGTCACTGGCTAGCAGAAGTCTCTGAGAAATGACCACAGGGGAGTAATTTCTCGGTGTAGAAAAAACAGTGTTGTATGTGTTGTGTTGAGACATGTGGTACTTGCCCGGGCAACCAAAGCCACTCCCAGGTTCTCAGGTCCCATGAGGGGCTGGGGGAGTTTGTGGTGGTTTGGCTTCCATGCTGCCCTCCTCCTCTGCTTCAAAAGCCTCTGGGGGGGTAGACCCACAGCAAAGATGCTATTGCTCCAGGTCCTTCAGTAATCCCCATTCCTCTTGAGTTAGGCACCTTTTAATCACTCTGTACTCCTCTCATTCCTTAACCCGCCGAGTCCCACCAACGTACGATGCACGTCGCTACTTTTTTCCGCAGACAGACCCAATTACGTGCATCGTACGTCACGCAATTGCAAGGCCCATTGTGTGCACATTTTTCAACATTCGCGGGGGATTTTTGGTAGCCATATGTGGGAGACCTTCCTCTACCTGCTGTCAAGTGGGGATACTGCCTGGCCCCATCTAACCCCCCTTCCCCCACACTGGGCAATTCACCTGTTACCAGTAACCTAGCCAGTAAAGGTATGTTGCCCCACGATCTCTCCAATGATGAAATTCATGGTGAAAGTGATTCCTGAGGTGGAGAACAAAGAAACACAGAAGCTAGAGGTAGAAACAAACAGAAGTGATGAAGTGGTAACGTCGTAAAGGAACGTGCCATATACTGGGGTTTTGGGTAAGTGAACAATGCTTATAAATGCCTATATTATTGTGTGAAAACCAATATAGACTTGTACTACACATAAATTCGTACCAAATAAATGAAATAAATAAATAATTTAAAGTAACTTGAATTAGCTAACCCTTCCATAGTTTGTTTTCTTTAGACAGGTACCCTGAAAAAGAAGGAAAACGTAAGGTTGAGTGACACCTGTATCAACATTTTTTACCTCAGAATCGCGATTTCTCTATGAATTTTCGATGTTTCTCACCAAAAGCGAAGGTTTCAGCCAAAAAACAAAAAGTCGAAAATCGGTCGGGGCCTGGGGGTAGGCTGGGTAAAAACCCGGTCGGGACTGGACGGGTTAAGTTTGCTAGCATTTTTTAATACCTCTTCTACAATGTTCACGCTCTGGAAGGTTACTTTCAGCGGCCTTGACTTGTTTCTCTCATATTTCCCTAATCTTTTAAATTCCTCTATATCTTCTTCAGAGATTACCTCTGATGCTACTTTCAGTATGTTCATTATATTAACCATTGCCTTGTTAGCTCTGGCGATTCTATTCTTTACTACTTCTTCATCTTTACCAGTGATGACTATGATTTGCTAATTCCAGCTGCGTCCTTTATCAGGCTTGGGTTCTTCCTTATGATGTCTTTCACTTCTCTTATCATGACTTTTGCTTCAGCCTTGTTTTTTAGATCTTGACTTATTTTGGCTACTTCTGCTCATGTGTTTTGCACTTCCTCTGTGTAATTTCTCATCAATTCATCTGCCTGAGTTATCTTCTCATCAATGTCTCTGCTTTGTTTGATCAGATTATCTGTTTGTCTAATTATGTCTATTTCGTTATTGTACTCCTTCAAAACTCTCTCATGTGTGACTATTGTACTTCCCACTTCCTTCATTTTCTTCCTCAGAATGTCTGCCTCAGCTGGTAGCTTACCTATTGTTGCATATTTCCTGTTTATTCCTTTACCAGTACCTGATTTTCTTCTTTTTGTTGGTACACTTCCTTCCTTATTTCGTCCAATTCCCATCTGAAAGACTCATCTAGTTTTTTTTTTTTTTTTTTTACTTTCCCTGCTAATTTATTAAAAGTAACCAGCTCCACAAGGACTGTGTAGTCATCATTTTGTTTTTTACTGTTTCACTTCCTCTTACCTAGTTGCAATTCTTGAAAGTAGGCCATCTTATAGAAATACAGTAGGCACGGAAAAATGTTGACGCCATCTTAAAAAAAGAAAACATTCTTGTGGTTAGCAAGGAGAAACAAATAAATTAACACTCACCATTGAATTTAGTATTTACTGGCATTCCCCTTCACCTTTATTATCTTCTTAAGGCGTCTGGGGAGACTGATGGCGTAGTTTTGCAGAACAGACGGACTAAAACTGCTCCATAGCTGCTTGACTGCAGCCTCAAGTTTAGGCAAAGATGATGTGTCCATACTACGCAGCTGCCGCTTCATGTGCGCCCATAAATTCTCAATGGGATTGATATCTGGGCTGTTTCCGGGCCAATCTCGAATAAAGGGAACCTCACAGTCTGTTAGCCACTGTTTCACTGACTTTGCAACATGTGCAGGGGCAGAATCTTGCATAAATACTCTTGCCTTGGTTTTATCAAAAGAGTCACTTAAAACATCACATAAGAGCTCCAAATAATTGTTCTGGTTCACTTTTTCATTTGCAGGTAGAATTACCAACCTACCAACACCATAATATGTAAAGCAGCCCCAAGCCATGAGTGAGGCTGGGTATTTAACAAACTTGGAAGTGTACTTAGGATCCAGGGGGTCACTGCCTGGTTTGCGGTACACTCGTGATGAAGGGGTACCAGTGACAGTAAATGTTGACTCATCACTCCAAAGCACAGTTTTCCATTGCTCCTCACTCCAGGCAAGATATTTCTTACAAAAATTTACTCTCTTTTTCTTCTGAAGTGCAGTTAGCAGTGGTTTTTTACGAGCACAAAAACTCCTGTAGCCCAGATCGTCATGCAACAGCTGCTGCACACTTCTGACAGACACATCTGCCAGCAACTGTGGGTTCTTTTCTTTTAAATCCCGTGCTGTTAGCCTTGGATCCTTGCTAACTTGCCTTGAGATCAGCTGACGGGTCCTGAAGGTTGTCTTACGAGGTCTCCCAGGCTTGGGAAGTGGAGTGGGAGGAATGGCCTCCCCACTGTCCTTGAACCGCTTCACCAGTCTCTGCACTGTCCTCAGTCTAACACCATCTGATTTGCAATAAATGGGAGTTTGTGGCCAGCTTTGTATAAAGTAATCACTTCCACACGTTTGTCCTTGCTTGTGGTTACTTTAGGCATGATGAGAATGTGGTAGGTAACCAAATAACTGTGTTATTTGAGTCAAAACATGCCCTCGTGGTGCATCACACACAGAGACAATCCTCCTCCTGTGGCTGCCCAAACATTACTGAGCCTGCTCCTGTGGTGCCAAACCTATCAAGCAGGGTTGCCAGCTCCCGTTGAAAAAGCGTCAGCTCATTTCGCATCACAGGGGAGGGTAGTATTGACCCTACTTCACTTAACGCGAAAAAGAATGA
>JAGKTI010000086.1:79996-99072 GCA_018397915.1 Birgus latro
TTAAATATTTACATTACTGTTCTGGTAAGTTTATGTGGAAGTTAAAGTTCTATTATATAACTTTAAAGCAAGAAACAAAGTTTTATAACCAGTTTACCTGATAGGCGTTGGAATATTGCCTTGTTTATTTGTTCATTAGTAGACACAGATCAACTGACCGACCAATTCAAGATGGCAGAGGCTCCCTAGTCAAGCACTGATTGAAGAAATTTATTTGATAAAGTTTGTATGTTCAATTGTCAACAAAACTCTTATTCAACACATTAATAACCATTCTTATATACGTGATGATGATGATGGGAGGCATCATACTTTATGTTAGGTTAGAGATAGATGCTTTATCATTAACACGTTCATAGTGGTTTTACGAACAAAACTATAACCTAGTCACAATACCCAAAGAATCTTTAATGAAGGGATGCACAACGTTTTGGGCTCCTCAGGCCACATGATCAAACTTAAAACTCACTGAGGGCCGCAAGATTTATCT
The DNA here is from genome assembly GCA_018397915.1 of Birgus latro. Lineage (NCBI taxonomy): Eukaryota > Metazoa > Arthropoda > Malacostraca > Decapoda > Coenobitidae > Birgus > Birgus latro. The sequence goes on from JAGKTI010000086.1 coordinate 80,487, forward strand.
TAAACAAAAATGTATAAATTTTAGGTGCTTAATGGTAGAAATATGGTACTTAATCCATTACATTACAAAACTATGATTAATCCTTACCTGGCATGCATGACACAGTCTTCTTAATGCGATTTTTGACACTGTGATTCAAAGACATGCTTCTTTATGTTGGGTTGAAACTTTGTTGCTGCCAGTTGCAAAACAGCGTGCAAACTTTCGTCACTCAGCCTGCTTCGAATGTTTGACTTGTTTCGACTTAGCAGACTAAATGTTTGTCCACAAAGAAATATTTGTCTGTCCATATTTCATGAAATTTTCTGTGTTCATCTTCTAGTTTCCTTTTCCGATTTGCATTTTTTCCAATAGAAGTACTAGCAGCCATTGTGAGCAAGAGTAATCAACCCTCTCTGAAAGAGTTCCTAATAACGACTGTCGGTACTCAGGCAGTGAGACCGTCGACTCGACAGTGTGGCATACAGACTCCCGACTAGAGTGACTAATGTCTAGACACTGTGGCTGACGCGTTCACTTCTTGTCCAGTTCTGGGTCCACGGCACATTTTGAATTATTATCTGAACTGCTACTTATCAATTTATTACCTTTTATTATTTTTTGCCTTTTATTTCCTACTAAGGGCTGCCAGAGGGTTGCTTGAGGGCCACATGCGGTTGTGCATCCCTGCTTTAATGTTTCATTACTTAACACAATGAATTGGTGAAGTTCAGCCTCCCCATAGGAGAGAAAAAAGTCCACAGTTGGATCAGTTGTAGTACAGAGTTGGAGTGGTTGCCATCTTCTTTGTTTGCAAACAGGGGAGCGCACCGATGCGTCGTTTGCTGAGTGTCGGCTGCCGGCTGTGAGCGTTAAAGTTCTGGGAAATTGACGAAAAACAAAGTTATTCTCTTGGGCATGGAAGCATACATTCCTTTCTCATACCCTTTGACTAATGCAAGAAAACCTTGGTTTAATCACGCTTTTTCTAATGCTGTCCACAACAAGGGGAGGGCCTATAAAAGGTACCAGAGCCAGCCGACCCCTGAATCACATCTTGTTTATGTTTCTGCCCGGAATCATGGTAAGTCTGTTCTTCGCCCTGCAAAAAATAATTTCGTCCGTACTAAATGCTCTCAACTCTCCAGCTCGAATTCTTCCCGCTTCTTCTGGCACCTTGCCAAAAACCTTACTAACAGCTGTACCTCATCTTCCTTCCCTCCACTTTTCTACCCTGATGGCTCTGTAGCTATTTCTTTTACTGACAAAGCAGGTCTCTTCGCTCAGACTTTCTCCTCCAATTCCACTTTAGACAATTCCAGTGCTGTTCCTCCATTACTTCCCCCTTCTGACTTCCTCATAGCTGACATTAAAATTTCTTCAGCTGATGTATTTTCTGCCATCACTGACCTAAATACTAACAAGGCATATGGGCCTGATGGAGTCTCTTCTGTTGCCGTCAAGAACTGTGCTTCTGTGCTTACATCCTGCTTAGGTAAACTCTTTCACCTTTGTCTTTCAGCTTGTACCTTTCCTTCCTGCTGGAAGTTTGCTCTCATTCAGCCAGTCCCAAAGAAGGGTGACCATTTCCAACCCTCTAACTATCATCCAGTTGCTTTAACATCCTGTGTCTCGAAAGTTTAAGAGTCAGTTCTTAACAGAAAAATTTTAAAGCATCTTTCCTGTCACAACCTTCTTTCTGATCGTCAGTATGGGTTCCGTCAGGGATGCTCTACTGGCGATCTTCTCACCTACCTTTCAGACTCCTGGTCATCCTCCTTTCAGGACTATGGTGAAAGTTTTGTCATTTCACTTGACATCTCAAAGGCTTTCGATCGAGTCTGGCATAAATCTTTATTTCCAAAATTCTCTCACGGTTTCTATCCTTCTATCGGTGCCTTCATCTCTAGCTTCCTTTCTGGTCGTTCTATAGCCGCTGTTGTAGACGGCCATCATTCTTCTCCTAGATTTATCAACAGTGGTGTTCCTCAGGGCTCTGTCCTATCACCAACTCTCTTCCTTTTATTCATCAATGACCTTCTAAGCTGTACATCAAACCCTATCCACTCATACGCTGATGATTCCACCCTTCACCTTTCCATTCGGTTCTTGCAACGCCCATCTCAGCAGTTGCTTCAACAAGCAAGGGATGAAGCTATGGCACACCTAATGTCTGACTTGGCTCGTATCTCTGATTGGGGTAAAAATAATCTTGTTTTTAATGCATCAAAAATTCAGTTTTTAGACCTATCAACCCAACACCGTCTTCCACAGGAGTACCCGCTATTGTTTAATAATAATCAGCTCAATCCTGCATCATCCTGGAAACTGCTTGGGGTTACATTCACTCGTGACTTATCTTGGAAAGATCATGTTACATCTCTTGTAAAATCTGCTTCCAAGAGATTAGGTGTGCTAAGCCGACTCCCTACCTTCTTTACCCCTGCAGATTTTATACACGGGTTGTATTCGCCTCTATGTAGAGTACAACTCTCATGTGTGGGGAGGCTTCCCACATACAGCTCTTCTCAATAGGGTGGAGTCAAAGTCTTTTCGTCTCATTAACTCTCCTGCTCTTACTGGCTTCCATCAACCTGTCTGTTTACCGCAAAGTTGCATCTTTATCTCTTTCCTATCGCTACTTCAATGGTCAATGCTCCTCTGAACTGTCTGCTTGCATTCCTCCACCCCTACAACTGGTGCGTATCACCCGTCTAACAACAAACTGTCATCCCTTTTCTGGTATAACCATTTCTCCCAGTCCTTCATTTATTCAACAGGTCAACTCTGGAACTGTCTTCCTCTGTCTGTATTTCCTAATTCCTATGATCTCCAGTCTTTCAAACGTAGTGTGTCCAGGCATCTCGAAATGAACAGATCTTGATTTTGGGTCTCTTTCATATTGTCTTTGTTTTTTCTTGGAAGGAATGGTTTAAAAAAAAAAAAGAGAGAGAGTGAGTGAGTCAGGCTCGGTATAAAGCTAAATTATAGACTATTGTAGAACAAGTAGAAGCAAAATAGTGCTGTCCAAAGAAAGCTTATCAAATAATCAGAGCCCTGAGGAATTTGCGGCATTAGCATATGACGGTTTCTACGTCGGGTAAACAGATGAGTGCCAGGTAAATTCCAACACTTGCAACAGAGCTGCTAAAATGTAAGTGGAAAGTATACAGTAGGCGCGGAAGATATTGACGCTAAAGGGCCGACTTCATTTTTTTTCGCGTTAAGTGAAGTAGGGTCAATACTACCCTCCCCTGTGATGCGAAATGAGCTGACGCTTTTTCAGCGGGAGTTGGCAACCCTGCTTGATAGGTTTGGCACCACAGGAGCAGGCTCAGTAATGTTTGGGCAGCCACAGGAGGAGGATTGTCTCTGTGTGTGATGCACCACGAGGGCATGTTTTGACTCAAATAACACAGTTATTTGGTTACCTACCACATTCTCATCATGCCTAAAGTAACCACAAGCAAGGACAAACGTGTGGAAGTGATTACTTTATACAAAGCTGGCCACAAACTCCCATNTCAGAAGTGTGCAGCAGCTGTTGCATGACGATCTGGGCTACAGGAGTTTTTGTGCTCGTAAAAAACCACTGCTAACTGCACTTCAGAAGAAAAAGAGAGTAAATTTTTGTAAGAAATATCTTGCCTGGAGTGAGGAGCAATGGAAAACTGTGCTTTGGAGTGATGAGTCAACATTTACTGTCACTGGTACCCCTTCATCACGAGTGTACCGCAAACCAGGCAGTGACCCCCTGGATCCTAAGTACACTTCCAAGTTTGTTAAATACCCAGCCTCACTCATGGCTTGGGGCTGCTTTACATATTATGGTGTTGGTAGGTTGGTAATTCTACCTGCAAATGAAAAAGTGAACCAGAACAATTATTTGGAGCTCTTATGTGATGTTTTAAGTGACTCTTTTGATAAAACCAAGGCAAGAGTATTTATGCAAGATTCTGCCCCTGCACATGTTGCAAAGTCAGTGAAACAGTGGCTAACAGACTGTGAGGTTCCCTTTATTCGAGATTGGCCCGGAAACAGCCCAGATAATCCTATTGAGAATTTATGGGCACACATGAAGCAGCAGTTGCCTAGTATGGACACATCATCTTTGCCTAAACTTGAGGCTGCAGCTATGGAGCAGTTTTAGTCTGTCTGTTCTGCAAAATACGCCATCAGTCTCCCCAGACGCCTTAAGAAGATAATAAAGGTGAAGGGGAATGCCAGTAAATACTAAATTCAATGGTGAGTGTTAATTTATTTGTTTCTCGCTGCTAACCACAAGAATGTTTTCTTTTTTTAAAATGGCGTCAACAATTTCCGCGCCTACTGTATATATACTTCATGGTTTTCTTGGTATATTTTTTAAGGTGGTTTGGCAATGTGGAAAGGATGGAGAGTGAGACTGACAAGGAGAGTGTATGCGAGTGAGGTGGAGGGGGGAGAGAGGGAGGGGAGGCCAAGGATGAGATGGAGGGATGGAGTGGAGAGGTATATGAGAGGGGGGTCAGGAAGCAGGCAAGTGAAATGGTGGGGGATAGAGCGACATGGAGGCGATTTGTTTGTGGCCACCCCTTACAGAATTAAGGCATCTGGCAATAGATAGACAGATAGATAGTTTTCTTGGTGTTTGGCATTAATTTGGATATTCCTATGTGTGTTCTGATGTCTAAATATGGCAAAGTGACCTGAAAAAAGTGCCAAAATTTGGAGAGGTGCTGTACATACAGCAGTGAAGAGGTAGGGAGTTTTTTGTTTTTTAATGTTTTTTTTTTTGTATGGTTTTCTTGCTGTTGAAAATTATTTTGGATAATCCTATGTATGTTTTGATGTCAAGATATGGAAGAATGACCAAAAAACACTGCCAAAATAAGGAGGGGTATTGTACATACAGTAGTATAGGTAGGGAGTTTTTTGGTTTTCAGTGGTTTTTCTCCATGGTCTTCTTGGTGTTTAGCATTATTTTGGATATTCCTTTGTGTGTTTTGATGTTTAAATGACCAGAAAAGACTGGCATATTAAGCATAGGTACTGTGCAAATAGCTCAGGTATAGGTTGGAGGTTGGGTATAGGTAGGGTCTGAATATGGTATAGGAATAGTGTTCATTATCTGGATGTTGCCACTACCCAGACATTAGGGTTATGACTAAAAAACTTTTTTCAAAACTTTCATTTTCCTGATGTTGCATTTGATGAACTTTTACCCATAGATCACTTTTATGAAGTTCATTTCATTGGATCATGAAAAAACTTCCCGCACCTAGCACCACATCACTTTTAAAAATACATGAGAATACAAAATACTATTTACAAAATAACGTAACAAGAAAAGAATTAACAAGTATCAAGAAATAACAAGGAAATATATGCGAATGAATATTGCTAAAATATATTATTAAACAATAATTAAAAGAAATAAAAAAAACAAAGGTAAAATAGATAAAATTGTTTGATCAGTGGCCCTTTAGTGTTAAATCTGTGAACTCATTTCTATTGTTTACATTATAAGTGGGTCACGCTGACATTAACAGTGCACTGCATATTATTTGTAAGGGATCTCAATATTAGTTGTACTGTAATTGCTATTGTTGTTTTGTATTATTAAATTGTTGAATTTTAAAAGGACTGCATTTGTCGTCCATTGCAGCCACACTGCTTTAGGACTTGCAACAAGCAGCTTAACCAAACCGATTTGATGTTTAAAACTGTGTAAATGTATACTGTATAGTTGTTCAAATCACATCATTCATACAATATTGCTTTCTTTGCAGTATTGCTGTGGAAAATTTGCTGTTGAGTGCTGCTTTTTGGAAATATGTCCTTGCAAAGTAAAATGTCAAAACCAGCAGTGGAACAGTATGATGATTTGCAAAATGCATATATGGGAACAGAAGTGATACCAGAGTATGAGAACCTTGGCTGGAGAGATGATTTTAAATTCCTTTTTGAGCTTTGTGAAGCATACAAGTTTTACAAAACGGAGGAAAAATAGCCTCACATCAAATGGCACAAGCTGCCATCACTTTACAGTGCCAGGTGGAACTCACGAGGAATTTTTGCACTTATTGCATTTTTCCTTCTTCCTAATTGGCGAGAACAGCTGGGGGTTACTTGCGATTTCATTGCAACTACATGGTCGCGGGCCTGGTTTTCTAACCAACACTATTCAGAGACTGATTATGAAGACCTGTTGTCAGCAATATCCAAAGTTAAGTGTCCCAAAGCTGTGAACTGCTTCTCTACTCACTGGAAAAAGGAACCATCAGTGCTTGATGTGCCTCGCTCCAACATAGTAGCTGAGAGAGCTGTAAAGTTGATGGAGGAGGTTCGTTCTACTTGCAAAACAGACAAATATCTTAACAGCAAATTTATTAACACTAATATAATAATCTGAAAAAAAAAACTATTAAAAACACTACAAATGCTATATGTACTCATTTTCATGTATTCCTCATGTGTATTGTATGTAAAACTGACATGTTATAATAAAGAGTGTTTGAGAAGCTAGGTGTTTTAATGTGAAATATGAAACTGTCTTAGGTGCGGGAGGTTTTTTCAAGGTCCGGCAAAATCAAAGTCATTTTTGTGAGTTTTAGGTAAAAGTTCATCGTTTAGAACCCCAGGCTAATAAATTTGAGATTTGTCATAACCCTACACATGCCTTTGGCTCTATTATGTCCGGATAAATGAGGGATTACTGTAAATGCCTTCCTGGTGTACAGGAAACCATTTGGCTTGTCACCAAGTGCAGAGTCACCTGCAGACAGAAGGAAGGGGAAGGAAATGAGGAAAGAAAGAGAGAAGAGGAAGGAAGGAAAGAAGGAAGGAATAAAGGAAAGGGTAGTCGTCCGAGAGCAGCACTTCATCAAGTGAGTGGATGATTCATTTATGTCTATTATCTCTTTTCCTTTGATGCATTTATATAGGATAATCATTTCTCCTCTTTTCCTTCTGTCTTGTAATGTTGATACGTTTAATTTTTCTAGTCTGTCTTCATAGGTTGGATCCCTCAAGCTTGGAGCCCATAGCTTATATCCCTTAAGCGTGGAGCCTATAGCTAACATCCCTTAAGCTCGGAGTTCATCTTGTAGCAGCCATTTGTACCTTTTCATTACTTTTTTTTTAATGTGGATTCCAGACTACAGATGCATATGCCAGAGCCGGTCTAATGAATAATGTGATTATATATCTCATCATGTCTTCATTTATATATGTGAATGCTACTTTCATATTAGCAAGCAATGTGTACATGACACTCACAAAGGTGAAGGATGCTGTGAAGCAGCTGAAAAATGGAAAAGCTGAGTTGATGGGATATATCAAGAGATGATTAAGTGTAGCGAAGAGAGGAATGAAGTGCTTGTTGGAGATACATATGAAAGCATGGATGAGTGAAACTGTGTCAGTAGAGTGGAAAAATCCTGTGATTGTGCCCCTGAACAAAAATAAAGGTGAGCGAAGCGTGTGAATTATTGTGGCATACGTCTGTTGAGTGTTGCAGAGAAGGTATACAGAAGAATTACTATAGATAAAGTAAGAACGATGTTGGAAGACCTGGTGGGTGATGAACAGGGTGGCGTTAGGAGTGGCAAAGGGTGTGTGGATCAAATATTTGCAGTGAGACAGTGTAAAAGACATGTGAGAAAGACTATGAGGTGCTTATGGCATTTTTGGATCCAGAAAAACATTTATGGATCTGGAAAAAGCATTCGACAAAGTAAACAGAAAAGGATTGTGGAAGGTTTTGCACATGTACAGTGTAGACAGTAAGCTGATAGGCGCTGAAAAGAATTCTTATGATGGTAGTGAGGCATGTGTAAGGGTTAAATGGGCATCTAAGTTCAAGATCAATGTGAGTGTGTGACAAGGCTGTGTGATCTCCCCATGGTTGTTCAATATACATGGATTGGGTGATGAGAGATGTAAAGACATGAGTAATGGAGAGAGGGATGGCACTGGTAATGAAAGGTGATGGGTGGAATACCTAAAATTTGATGCATGCTGATGATGCAGTGCTACTTGCAAATACCACTGGACAAGAGCTTGGCAGATTACTGCAGAGTTTTGTAGATATCTACGAGAGTCGTGCCTTAAGAGTAAAGGTAGAAAAGAATAAAGTGATGGTTTTAAGAGAGAAGGTGACTCCCACTGTGATGGTACAGTGAATGGAGAGAGACTGGAATTAGTGAGAGTTCAAATACCTGGGTACAGTGATATAAGTGAGAGAAAAATGTGCAGAAGTGGAAAGTAGAGTGACACAAGAAAGGAAAGTTGCTGGTGCTATGAAGGCCTTGATAAATAACAGAGGCTTGAGTGTTGCAGCTGCACGAGGCTTACATAAAGGAGTATTAGTGCCAACTTTAACATACAGGTGTATGACTATGGCATGGCATAAAAATGAAAAGTCAGGAGTAAGAGCAGTGGACATAGGACTGCTGAGGAATGTACATAGAGTACAGACAGTGGACATGATAAGGAATAATGTGATTCATGAACGATGTGGAGTGAGGAAGTCTGTGAACACCAGAATCGAAGAGAGTGTAATGAGATGGTATGGTTACGTGGAGAGAATGGATGACAGTAGAGTGGTGGAAAGGGTATATCTGAGCAAATCTGAAGGAGGAAGGAAACAAGGTAGGCCAAGAAGAAGGTGGGAGGATATGGTGGATGAGTGTATGAGTAAAAGAGGAATGGAAGTTGGTGAGGCTAAAGGACTGACAAGTGATTGAGCTGGCTGGATGAATTATGTGCGAAGAAGCGATGAATATTTTGAATCCCTTTATAACGTGACAGCATTCAGATTGGCTCTATTGGATAGGTATATGTGAAGCTACAGAAATTGGTGAAATTATTTGGCCAATCAGATGGAGAAAGGAGTCCATGGGCTTCAATGAGTGAATGGTAGCATGACCCACTGAATTGGGTAACTTTGGTGCTACTCCTTGCCCCGTGCTAGGGTTTGAAAGGAGGTCCGGATGATGATGATGATGATGATGATGTGTAAATGTTCCGCACTTTCTCATTTATGTGGAGAGCTGGTGGTAGTCTGTTTTTAATAATTACTCCAAGGTCCTTCTTTTCTGATGTGTGTAGGGTTGAAATTCCTGACGTATAATCCAAGTCTGTTTTTATTTTTTATTTTTTTTTAGTTTGATTACATGACACTTGTCCACACTGAATTCCACTTGCCATCTACTGATCCATTTGTGTATCTTATTAAATTCTTCTTGTAGCTCTCTGCAAGAGTCTGTGTCTGTGATTTTCCATTGTATTTTTGTATCATCCCATTGTATTTTTGTATCATCAGCAAACATATGTAGATATCTTCCATTTCCAATGTTGCTGTCTGTCATTTATATATACAGCATCATCATCATCACCCGGACCTCCTTTCCCACACTAGGGCAGGGTAAGGAGTGGCAACGTACAGACAGCCCAAGTCTGTCCAATCCAATGGGCCACGTTTCCATTCACTCATCAGTCAAGCCCTCGGAATCCTGGCTCTAACTGATACGCCAAAAACTTTCACCACATTCTGTAGCTTCACATACATGTATCTGAAAGAGTCAATATATCTACAGTAAAAACATAACAGGTGCCAGGACTGAGCCCTGTGGAACTCCACTTGTCACTTCTTGCCACGAGGAGTAATTTCCCCTTAGTACTATTCTCATCTTCCTTTTTCTGAGAAAATCTTGCATCCAACAGTCTAGATTAGATTGGATTCCTCCTTGATGGTATAGCTTCCATAAAAGTCTATGGTGTCGTACTCTGTCAAATGTCTTCTTGAAATCCATATTGATGCTGCCTACCCATCTTTCTGTTCTCTGTAGAGTTTTGGCAACTCTGTTATAGCAGCTTTAATAGATTAGTAACAAAAGATTTTCCCTTTCTAAAACTAAACTGTTTTTGTTTTCATATTGTGTCTTTCCAGATGATTGACTCAAATTTTCCAAATCAGCTTTTCTAATATCTAACTTACTATGGTTAGTGATGCTGGTTAGCAGATAGTTGAATTTTGTCTATCTCCTTTCATGAAGAGTGGAACAATGTTTGCTTTCTTCAGTGGAACAATGTTTGCTTTCTTCCAAATATCAGGCAGTTTATCTTGTCTTAGGGATTTCCTGAATATTAAATGAATTGGTCAGCTTAAATCTTCTACACATCCAGGTAATACTCAACTTGAAATCTTGTCAGGACCATTATCTTTTCCTTTGTCTAAACTACTTATCTCTTCCTTGACCTCTTTCCGATATACAGTAAAACCTCGATATAACGGACTTCAATACCCCGGAATTCGCTTTTATCGGACTCGAGGAGCTACCAGACTAAATTCCTATATATCAGAAAAAGTTCGATAAAGCCAGAAGCAGTCCGGACTGCCTGACCACTTCGGCCATTTTCACCACAATAAGACAAGTAAAAGACATGTTTTTCAGTGCACAGTACCGTATTATTATACCATTTGATTAATGTAGTGAAGGTAACACAGTACAATACTGCAAAGGTGGTGAAAACCACTGATGCAATCCAGACTAATGTCTGATATATCGGAAAAAGTCCGGATTAGCAGAGGTAAGTCCGGATGTCGCTTTTATCAGAATTTCATATTTTTCGAACTGGCTTGGGCCCCAATTAGTCCGTTATAGTGAGGTCTTACTGTATATATGTATATACAGTAATTCCTTTACTATTCGGACCCCCAGTATTTGGATGCATCACTATTCGGACATCGTGGGCTGTCCGACCTCCAAAATGCCCCAAAATAAGAAAAAATCCTATTTTTTTGGGACCGCGTCATTATGAATTTCCCGAGCGCGTCAATAGGCTGTGTTTTCACGCATTGCGCCTGTCTGTCTGTCTCATTTCACGCTCCGCTCCTGGCTCGTAAACACGCTCTGAAAATGGCGGCTGAAGTGATTGGTTTTGTGGTGATACCCTACCTCCTGCAGGGCTTGATGCTGCTCTTCATGTGTGTGATAATGGCCCCGCCACCTGAGTAGAGGAAGAAAGTGGTTCTGACTCTGAAGAAGAAGAGAGAGCCGTATTGGAGAAGGTAGACGCCGGTGGCCGACATCACTGATCTTGCGTGAATTCAACCTCCCTCGCTCCACTTTGTTTGATATCAAGAAGTCCCTAGACAAACTACAGCAGTACACGGCTGATTTCGCTTCGAAGACCAGACGAAACGTGGAGAGGAAGGTGCTGTTTACTCCTAAGTATGCTGAGATTGAATAAATTCTCCAAGACTCGTCACTAAACCACACGGGAATTTACTGTTATGTACAGTGCAGTGAAGTGATGTGATGCAAGGTATGTGAAAGAAAACGTTGTGGAAAGTGCTTGTGAGAAGTGCTGGTGAGAAGTGCTGGTGAGTGTAAAGTGCACCGGAAGTGCTAGGGTGTGTCAGGTGCAAGGTCTTACTGTCAGAGTCTGAGATGATCAAGCAGGTTATACATTCCTTGTTTTGTTCTTTCCATATCATTAATCTCATGCATAAACAGCGTGAAAGATAATTTCCATAATGATTTTCATGTTTAACCTGTTTTCATCATGCTGTAAATGGGTTAAAAAATTATCCTAAATGTTAATCATAATTTCCTGCTTTCAATTTAATTTTTTCAAGCATGGTTTTTAAGTGCACCAGCTATGAAAAAGATGAATGCCATTGATTTGTGTGAAAGATGATTATCATACAGATTTTCATGTCTAACCTGTTTTCATCATGCTGTAAATGAGTTAAAAAATTACCCTAAATGTTAATCATAATTTCCTGCTTTCAACTTAATTTTTTCATGCATGGTTTTTAAGTGCACCAGCTATGAAAAAAGTGAATGCATTTGATTTGTGTGCAAGATGATTACAATAAAGATTTTCATGTCTAACCTGTTTTCATCAAGCTGTAAATGGGTTAAAAAATTACCCTAAATGTTAATCATAATTTCCTGCTTTCAATCTAATTTTTTCATGAATGATTTTCAAGTGCACCAGCTATGAAAAAGGTGAATGCCATTGATTTGTGTGAAAGATGATTACCATAAAGATTTTCATATCTAACCTGTTTTCAGCATGCTGTAAATGTGTTAAGAATTATCCTAAATGTTAATCATACAGTAATTCCCTGCTTTCAATTTAATTTTTTCATGAATGGTTTTTAAGTGCATCAGCTATGAAAAAGGTGAATGCCAGTGAATTTCATGTCCAGTCATAACCTAACCTAACCATTTTGTTCATCATAATTTCCTGCTTTTAATTTAATTTTTTCATGCATGGTTACCACTAGTATTGAAGTGCACCAGCTGTGAAAAAGGTGTATGCCAATGATTTTCATGTCCTGTACCTAAACAAAGCTGCCAACTCAGTGAACAGTTGAGCCTAACTTACCTCAAATTCATTCTTTTTGGGTAAAATTTAAATTAATTCATGTTTTGTGTTTATTTTAGCGCACTAGCTGTGAAAAAGGTGAATGCCAGTGAATTTCATGTCCTGTCATAACCTAACCTAACCTAACCTAACCTAACCTAACCATTTTTCTGGTAACAATTTACATCATTTACTGTATTTGATGCTTTGTATCCAATAATTTAGTGCATAAAATGTGAGAAAAGATAATTTCCATGTCCGATACTTACTTATACTACGCTGGCAAGTTCTGACCACCTATGCCTTAATCACCTCTAAATCATCATTTTTTGGTTAAAATTCAATTAATTCATGCTTTGTGTCCATTATTTATGTGAAAAGGGACCTAAGTAAGTGCTATATATGTCCGGTAGGGAGGTAGGAAGGTAGTTATCCGATTTAGGTTAGGTTAGGTTAGGGTCATGAATGACCAGTGCTGGAGCTTCAGGGCCGATATTCGGACAAGACCAGTGTCCGGACATGTCTTTGGCCCTATTACGTCGGATAGTGAACAATTACACAAAAAGATGGCTAGCAAACTATTTAGCAGGGAGATATTCACATGTAACTTTTGCTGGTCAGTCCTCGAACATCAGAAACTTCACAAACGGTGTCCCCCAAGGATCTGTTTTGTCTCCTACACTCTTCAACCTATACATGCATGACATACCTAAACCCCACTGTTTTGTCTCCTACACTCTTCAACCTCTACATGCATGACATACCTACACCCCACTCACAACAAGTACACATAGCTTCCTATGCAGACGACATAACACATGCACACACCCAAACGCAAACACAGCCACACAAATCCTCCAACCTTACCTCAACACACTACATGAATGGTTCACCACAAACAGACTCAAAATAGCCCCAGCCAAATCTACAGTGACCCTTCTCACAAACTGGACAGCAGAACACAGTCAAATTCCACACCTCACCATAGACAACACTCTCCTACCACACACACACACACACACACACACACACACACACACACACACACACACACAAAATCCTTGGTGTAACATACAATACATCAATGTCATTTAAACAACACATCACAAACATCAAAAATAAAGTAACACCTAGACTCAATGCCTTTAAGTCACTTGCTCATACAACATTTGGACACAACAAAGAAATAACCACCACAGTATACAAACAATATATACATTCAGTGATGAATTATGCAAGCCCTGCATGGGATCCTAACCTCAGTAAAACACACTACAACACTCTTCAGACCATACAAAACATGGCCTTAAAAATAATCACAGGCTGCACAGCTACTACACCTACAAACCACCTGCACCAAGAAACCAAAGTCCTCAAAGTCAAGGATTATCTAGACATGAGAGGCACCCAAACTCTCGCTGCAGCCTCCACAAACCCACAACATCCACTACACTACATGCCAGCACATCCAGACACACAAGGAACATGAAAACAACACCCAGCACACAATATCATACACAAATACTATCATCTCTTCCCTCCTGCCCGCCTCAGACCAGCTTCCAGAAGCATATTCATACTCAAATCACTCGCCGTTCCATTCAGTCACTCAAAGACAACCCACAGCTGCATGCACGGCCTCCTGATATCCATCCTTCTGAATCCCATCTCCCCCGTGAGGACAAGGTCCACCTGGGCAGGCTGAGATGTGGGCATCATCCAGCCCTATTGAGTTATCAAAAGAGGCTGGATGACTACGTCGCTGACGCTTGTCAAGGATGTAACACAGCACCCCATACTATTAAGCACATCATGGAAGACTGCATTGCACATAATCACCTACGCCAACAACACAACATACACTCCTTGAGATCTCTGTGGGAAAGCCTCATCTCTGCCATGGCCTTCCTTAGGGACTCGGGGCTGTTTGGCCAGACTGCCTAGGGAACAACTACTACTACTACTACTACAACTTTAAATTTTCCTTTGGAATAAATGCTTTTCTTGTGTTCATAGCACTTCCAGGGTGCTAAGTGCTTAGGCATACTATACAGTACCGAAGTTGTCAGCATGGACTGATTGCGTACTTCTCACTTCTCAGATACACACAAATGCAGTAATCATGAATAATAAACAAGTCAGCCAAGCAGTATAATTCGTATGACAGTATACAGTAATTCACAAGAACTGAACTCACATCGTTATCTTACCTGACTATTTACCTCAACACGTAGTGTCTTCACATACCACAAGAGCCGAATTTTCTCTACTAGAGACCGTCAGTTCATAACAAAATTTGGGCACAAAGCCTTTCCCCCCCCACCCCCCCTTACACTCGTTGCACCACAGGTGAAAACACGAATTTTACTTCTTCATCATCAACTTTTTTTTTTACCCCCAACAATGAAATTATCCACATCGTAAACATACCCGACTCGTTGTATCTATCTGATCATTTGCACACCGTCCGCCACTTCACCTAACAGTTTTAAATTTTCCTTTGGAATAAATGCTTTTCTTGTGTTCGTAGCACTATCAGGGTGCTAAGTCCTAAGGCATAACTAAAGATAGTTTGGGTTGGAACCACGTGCTCAGAGTTCTGTGAGGGAATGAGGAGCAAGGAAATAAGGAAATAAACGCTTCTCATCACAGCGACGATCCACGGAACACTGAGGCAGGCTGTGGGCTGGCTATCTAAGATGCACCCAGATATTTCCCACAAAATAAATGTTAATCGAGTGAATCCATATGTTATTATGGAAACTTGGTATGTATTCTAACTTACCATTATTGCTGAAAACGTTATTGGTGAGATCCTACTGTATGTATATATACAGTAAAACATCGATATAACAGACTTCAATAGACCGGAATTCGCTTTTATCGGACTAAACTCCTATACAGTAATCTCTCTACTATTCAAATGCCCAGTATTCGGATGCATCACTATTCGGACATCGTGGGCTGTCTGACCCACAAAATGCAAAAAAATTTGAAAAAATCCGGAAAAAATCAGATTTTTTTTTGACCGCGTCAGTTTGAATTTCCCGCGCGCCGATAGGCTGTGTTTTCGCGAGTTGCGCCTATCTGTCGGTCTCATTTCACGCTCCGCTCCTGGCTCGTAAGCACGCTCTGAAAATGGCGGATGAAGTGATTGGTTTTGTGGTGATACCCTACCTCCTGCAGGGCTTGATGCTGCTCTTCACCTTTTTGATCATGTGTGTGATGATGGCCCCACCACCTGAGAAGAGGAAGAAAGTGGTTCTGACTCTGGAGAAGAAGAGGGACATATTGAAGAAGGTGGACGCTGGTTGGCCGACATCACGGATCCTACGTGAATTCAATCCCCCTCGCTCCACTTTGTTTGATATCAAGAAGTCCCGAGACAAACTACAGCAGTACAAGGCTGATTTCGCTTCGAAGACCAGATGAAACGTGGAGAGGAAGGTGCTGTTTACTCCTAAGTATGCTGAGATTGAATAAATTCTCCAGGACTTGTCACTAGACCACACAGGAATTACTGTTATGTACAGTGCAGTGAAGTGATGTGATGCAAGGTATGTGAAAGAAAACGTTGTGGAAAGTGCTTGTGAGAAGTGCTGGTGAGTGTAAAGTGCACCGGAAGTGCTAAGATGTCAGGTGCAAGGTCTTACTGTCAGTCTGAGATGATCAAGCGGGTTATACATGAGAACGGCGGCATCATTCTCGTAAGTACCTTAATTTCATCAAAATTCCTTGTTTGTTCTTTCCATATCATTAATCTCATGCATAAACTGTGTGAAAAATGATTCCCATAATGATTTTCATGTCTAACCTGTTTTCATCATGCTGTAAATGGGTTAAAAAATTACCCTAAATGTTAATCATAATTTCCTGCTTTCAATTTAATTTTTTCATGCATGGTTTTTAAGTGCACACGCTATGAAAAAGGTGAATGCCTTTGATTTGTGTGCAAGATGATTACCATAAAGATTTTCATGTCTAACATGTTTTCATCATGCTGTAAATGTGTAAAAAAAAATTACCCTAAATGTTAATCATAATTTCCTGCTTTCAATTTAATTTTTTCATGCATGGTTTTTAAGTGCACCAGCTATGAAAAAGATGAATGCCTTTGATTTGCGTGCAAGATGATTACCATAAAGATTTTCATGTCTAACCTGCTTTCATCAAGCTGTAAATGGGTTAAAAAATTACCCTAAATGTTAATCATAATTTCCTGTTTTCAATTTAATTTTTTCATGCATGATTTTTAAGTGTGCCAGCTATGAAAAAGGTGAATGCCTTTGATTTGTGTGCAAGATGATTACCATAAAGATTTTCATGTCTAACCTGTTCTCATCATGCTGTAAATGTGTAAAAAAATTACCCTAAATTTTAATCAAAATTTCCTGCTTTCAATTTCATTTTTTCATACATGGTTTTTAAGTGCACCAGCTATGAAAAAGATGAATGCCACTGATTTGTGTGAAAGATGATTACCATAAAGATTTTCATGTCTAACCTGTTTTCAGAATGCTGTAAATGGGTTAAAAAATTACCATAAATGTTAATCATAATTTCCTGCTTTAAATTTAATTTTTTCATGCAAGGTTTTTAAGTGTGCCAGCTATGAAAAAGGTGAATGCCAGTGAATTTCATGTCTGGTCATAACCTAACTTAACCTAACCTAACCAAACCATATTTCTGGTAACAATTTACATCATTTACTGTATTTGATGCTTTGTATCCAATAATTTAGTGCATAAAATGTGAGAAAAGATGATTTCCATGTCCGATACTTACTTATACTATGGTGGCAAGTTCTGACCACCTATGCCTTACTCACCTCTAAATCATCATTTTTTGGTTAAAATTCAATTAATTCATCCTTTGTGTGCATTATTTATGTGAAAAGGGACCTAAATAAGTGCTATACATGTCCAGTAGGGAGGTAGGAAGGTAGTTTTCCAATTTAGGTTTGGTTAGATTAGGGTCATCAATGACCGATGCTAGAGCTTAAGGACCAATATTCGGAGAAAACTAGTGTCCGGACATGCCATTGGCTCTATTACGTCGAATAGTGGAGGGATTACTATATCAGAAAAAGTCCAATAAAGCCAGAACGCAGTCCGGACTGCCTGACCACTTCAGCTATGTTCACAACAATAAGACAAGTAAAACACATGTTTTTCAGAGCACAGTACAGTATTATTATACCATCTGATTAATGTAGTGAAGGTATAACACAGTATAATACTGCAATGGTGGTGAAAACCACTGATGCAATCCGGACTAATGTCTGATATAGCGGAAAAAGTCCGGATTAGCAGAGGTAAGTCCGGATGTCGCTTTAATCGGAATAGTGAAGTCTTACTGTATTGTTTTTGCAATTTGAGGTGGTGAAAATCCATCGCCAACACACACTGCCAACGGTCTGTACTGCCTCTCTGAATGATTTTCTACCAATTAACCACTTCAGTACTATGATGTCTATTTCTACTTTATTTACGCTTCCTCCAGCCGATTTTATGGCACTCAGGACTGGACTCACATACTGAAGGGGCTAACGAAGGCTGTACCAACCCCGTGCACTTCCACAGATCCAACCTACACTGACTAAAATTGTCTGATGGCAGTAAGAACAAAATGAAAATACACCTAGCACTGAAGGGGTTTTAGGTACATTAAATGCACTAAACTGTTTCTTGTCATAACTTTTATATATGCTTCTTTAGTGTTGAAAGGACAAGTAATTGGTATTGTCTTAGCAATTTTGGGGGGTGAAAATTTGGTAATTTAGCAATTTTGAGGGGTGAAAATTCGGTAAGATGGAAAATTCGGTAATTCGAACCAGGGTAGAGCCCCATATAGTTCGGCTTATGAAGGGTTTACTGTATATATATATATGTTTCGTTTCGTTTTTGAAGGCTCCAACATGCTTGCATGTGTCGGCCTTGGTCACCTAATGGCGGCTCTCCACGCTGCTCGATCTCCGGCAGCCTCCCCATTCAGTCCCCGAACCCTTAAGTCACATTTAATGACCTCATCCCATGTCCCTCTCAGTCCACCCCTCCCAACCCCTCCCCCAATATTAACACTTCTCACCCTCTGTACCCAATTATCCTCCCCCATCCTCTCCACATGTCCAAACCACCCCAGCTTACCTCTCCTTATCACAACACCAATACACTCCAGTCCCATCCTACCTCTCAACTCTTCTATATCTATATATATATATATATATCTATATATATATATATAT
>JAGKTI010000086.1:108625-133987 GCA_018397915.1 Birgus latro
TTTTTTTTTTTTTTTTTTTTTTTTTATGTGTCTGACTCTGGGCATAGGCTTCACAGCCTGCTATCAAGGCCCAGTCGTCCTCCTACAATCTACATGTCACCACTTCGGCGCTTAACACCCACCGTCCATATTGAATACATGCTAGGGCTGTCTCATACAGGACAGTGATCGTACGTGCTCATAATTTACATTGCTTTCACTGCTTTTTTTTTTCTTTTAAGTATGGATTCCAAACTACTTGGAAATCATTGAATAGTGTTTATAGTGATACTATCAGGCTGTGGTAATCGTATTACAGGATGTTGGGAAGTGTAAAGTGGAGGCTTCGATATCCAACTTCAGAATTCTCCACAAGTTCTACGGTAGTCAACGAAGGCTCAACAAACATCCCAGGAGAAAGCTGAAGGTATGTGCCATATGCATATGTAATTATAATATTCTAGGACTAATAACTGATTTTTGGCAAATATTTTTTAAAAGTCAGTCAGAGTGCGAATAACCCCCATGGGACGCGCAAGAATCGCATCCGTCAACCCCGTGGTTAAGGGATTACACTGGTATTCTATTGAATTTTTCAAATAAAACGCATAAGTACTTTCCCTTTATAGGAAAGATCTCTGCTGCACAAAGTGACATCAAGAGTGAACTTTCATGCTGTGTACTGATGTAGTGCATTAGCCCTGTTGCCCTCATACACTTTTTATATGCCCAAGGGTTTAACGAGTTAAGGCGCTCCACCCAACGTGGTCCATAAGGATCAAATTCCATGTGCTGGTTAGGGTTTATTGCTCATGTCATGGTGATATAAGGCAAGCAACTGGTCCCTCTTGCCCTCAGTGTGTGGTGTGAGTAGGCTTGCCCTAAGCCCCTATGCACCCGATAGGATAATCCAGCTAATGCTGGACTGATTAATGGATGGACAGATGGTATTCCATTGTCAAGCTGATACTAATGAGGAAAGGATTGTGGAATGACTTAAGCCTCACCATAGTCACTGTGAGCATTGCATCTTACCTTCATTATGACTTTCAGGTAATGACCCTGTTCATGTCAGTGCTGAAAATCAAGATGAAAAAACTGACCAAAACCAAGATACTTCCAAAGGTATCCTGATTTTAAACTTTCAGATTGTAAAGGAGAGTTGAGAAGAAGGATGGGACTCGAATGTACTGGTGTTGTGATGAGGAGGGGTAGACTGGGATGGTTTGGGCATGTTGAGAGGATGGAGAATGACAATTGAGTGCAGAAGGTGAGAAGTGTGATTGTCTGGGATAGGGTTGAGAGAGACCAAAGAAGACCTGGGATGAGGTCACAGAGTGAAGTAAGGGACAAGGAACTGCAAATGAAGGCTGCCAGAGATCTGGCAGAGTGGAGAGCTGCAATTTAGTGACCAAGACTAACGAATGCAAGCACATTGAAGCCTTAAAAAATAACATGAAAGAAATCACAGGCCATCTTATATACTTGACAGTGAATTATACATCAAATTTCAATCAGCAATCAAGAATACCAAGCAATACAGCAATATCAAAATTATTTTAATGTCTAGTGGCATCATCCTGGAATTAAGATGCAGGTAACATTACAGTGAAGACAAAATTATGTATTAAAATCTCACAAAACTATCAGACTAAAAATCATAAACATTACTTTTCCTTTAATTCTTCAGGTGATCCTTTATCAGGGAAGAGGGCAGAAACAGCCTGGAAGATGGCAAAGCATGGGAAGTCTTTGGTTCCACTGCTACTTAATCCTTCCCAACACTCTTCCTGAAATAATATGGGCAAAAATAAAACTTTGGCTCCAAACAACCTTATGAAGCAATAAGTGGTATTGGCATTACTGATGAAGTAGGTATGTGTGATGTGATGTTAAGGGCTGCATTGTAGTGTGGCAATGTTAAACTTTGTGTTGGTACTGTAACAGAGAAGGGTGATGACCACATCACAATCTGGCTAAAAGTATTCATATCTCTCAGGGCAGGATAGTTTTTGAGGGGTGGATGTTGGGTGGCTGTTCATTTATTATTTGGCTGAAGGTTTTGGATGGCTGTGGTAGCTATACGGTATGTTTACAGTGGGCAGTAATGGGTGGAGGAGGAGGATGTTGCTGAAACACTCTTGTGTAGTGAAGGGCAGTTGTTCATCTCTTTGTGGCAGGAGGTGATGCAAGTTACAAGGGAAAAGCCTTGAGCAGAAGTGATGACTGCATCTCTCTCACATTCATGTTATCCTTGACCTGAAGAATTTTTGTTTCTTCAAGTAGGTGATCTTTTATGTATGGTCTCGGTGCATCCTGTTATAATTTTCAAGACTGTGTTTTGCACTTTTTTGTTTTAACTAACCTGTTTTTGCACTGACTAAGACAGAGCTCAGATTGGCTTAGAATAATACAGTGTTTTTCTAATGGACTGCTTATACAGCACACCATTCAGATTTTACTTTTACTGTTCAATGCTAGTGTCTGTGAGTGTTTTCATGGCACTGAGTTTGTGAGATACCTTGGCAGTGATGCTAAATGTATGCTAAGAAAAAAGTTGTGTGTGTCCAAAGTAAGTCCTAGAAATCTGGCTAGTGGGAGTGGCTGGTTAAAGAGGGACACAAGGGTGTGTCTGAGATTCATGTGTGTCTGCAGTGAACAGTGCAATGACTGAGCTGATTGGTGGGGCAGCCATTCTGTTTTGTCTAAGCCAGTATTCTGATGAGTGTGAGAACAGTTGGACTGGGCTGCTGCTTGGTGAGTCCTGGTGTGCTGTGAAGATTTCAAAGTTGTTAAGATAGGACAGTTGAGCAGACCCTCATTATACAATGAACCAACATGCAATGAATGTTTAAATGATGAAGAAAAATTACGAGATTTTTCTATGCAGAGTAAGACAGAATTTCTGCTTCTACAGTACAATGATTATGAACCTGGACAAAGACTCACTAGTCAATAAACGATCATTATTTCTATTATGCATTCACCCTCCAAAGTAAGTCCTAGAAATCTGGCTAGTGGGAGTGGCTGGTTAAATAGGGACACGAGGGTGTGTGTGTGTCTGCAGTGAACAGTGCAATGACTGAGTTGATTGGTGGGGCAGCCATTCAGTTTTGTCTAAGCCAGTATTCTGACGAGTGTGAGAACAGTTGGACTGGGCTGCTGCTTGATGAATCCTGGTGTGCTGTGAAGATTTCAAAGTTGTTAAGATAGGACAGTTGAGCAGACCCTCGTTATACAATGAACCAACATGCAATGAATGTTTATATGATGAACAAAAGTTAGATTTTTCTATGTACTGTACGACAGAATTTTTGCTTCTACAGTACAATGATTACGAACCTGAACAAAGACTCACTAGTCAATAAACGATCACTATTTCACTCATGCAATCACCCTCCTGCAACTCTAAAGTCATTTGTTTACTGAAAGATGGCCTTTGTGCTCATCACTATCAGCTGTGTTGGTGTCAGTGATGGAACACTAGTGTGGTGCTGGAGGTCAAATAGCATGTGAATTGCAGTGAAGTGAAATAACCACTTCACGTTAGTTGGATCTTTGTTTTTAGACTTTGTTGGATGGGTAACCTTTGGCCAAAAACATATCATCAGTGAATCCATGTTATTACTGAATGATGAGCTTTTTTCAAATGTATCCTTATCATAAACTGAGTGTGTGCTGTACTATTAATGAAGAATGAGAAGCTGGCAGTTCAAGGATTAAAAGTACAAGTATAATAAGTGAGGGTGAAAGGACTGAGCCCTGTGGGACTCTGTTGAATAGCATTCTGAATTTCTAACTTAGGTTTTGATGCAGTATATGGGCCAATCTCCTTGAGAAGGTTGGGCTGTCATTTCAAATAACCTTCTTCCATGTGTGTCTCTAAGATTATACATGTCAGAATGTCTTGGTACTGCACTGAAAACTTTGCTTGTTTATTGCTGCTAGCATGGCTCTTAATGGTGGTTATTTCTTGTTGCAGACAAGTGGGATAAGTCAAGTCAACCATGAGGTGTGTGGTATATGAGAGTTTAGATTGCAATCCATGCTGTAAGTCAAACAGAGGAGTTTGGGGGAAGAGGTCCTCATGATGCAGCCAGATGGGTCCTTATCCTGACTGAAAATCATCGGTGGTAAACTGGCACACCAATTTTGCGGGAATCAGCAGCCAGGTTTGGTGACACAGAGTTCAGCAGAGTTTTATACAGTATCGACTTGTCTCTTTAATTTGGTGTTGAGACCGACTCACACTTCTGCAGAAACAGCAACCCTGAACATCAACTTACTGTATACACAAGAACACTGAAATGGATGATCGCATTTCAGTCAATGCCATATGCTCAGACCTACAGAAAAAGGGACAAATGGAGAAAGAAAGGAAGCACTGATGTAGTGGTGACTCACAGTATGACCTGACAAGCCCATTGTATGAGGTCTTTCCCTCCAACCAAACTTGCCAGCCAACTTTTGTTTTCTTCAATGCCTGGACATGATTTCAATATGCTTACTTCTTAACTGACTGTGTGAATTTATAAATTCAGTAATCCCTTGGTTATCACACATACCTGGTACAGCACCTGTAGGAACTAGGCAAACCACACTCACCGGCCACCTTCACGACGTGAACTGCCAAGGCTCCCGGTTGCATACCACAGGAACCTTCCGATGACGTCATCACTTGTGACTTAGAAGGTGTGTGCGTGCGCACACACACTAACACTCTCGTCCTCTCTTCTTAAATTGACAGAAGATTCCAAGGACGAAGCTGGATGGTCTATTTGCGTCTGATACACACTACGTATCCAATACATAGACTTTTGTGCGAGTACCATCAACACCCGATACACACTATGTATCCAATACATACTACTGTATCTATCTATCTATTGCCAGACACCATAATCCCGTGAAGGGTGGCAATTTGGCTTTGAGTTATTTATTTTACGGGGAGGGGCACTAACCCTCCACCAACCCACTTGTTGACACGTAGGGAGCACGTATAGTTTGGTTATATGGTTACCACCCAGCGTTGTAAATGGTTTCTTGGCTTACAGGAAACCATTTAGCTTGTCACTCAGTGTAAAGCCACCTGTAAAGGAAAGAAAAGCAGTAGAAGTGACAGGAAAGATGGGAGAAATAAGAAGAGAGGAGGGCAGGAACAGAAAAAGAATGATAAAGGCAAAGGAAGAAGTAGGCAGCACTACATCGAGTGAGTGGATGATGGTCGCCACCACCTACCACTATCCAATACATACACTTTTGTTTAATTACTATCAAGACCCAGTCTGTGGCCACATACAGATAAGTGATGTCTCTTAAAGTATTATAAACTTTCTAGTCTTGGCTGACTGCTGCACGCAGCCGCTCGGTCGAGGCACCTTTCTTGGTGAGACAATCAGCCAGTTGTTGTGATGTATCCACCCAGGATACCTCATCAATCTCCCCCTGCTCCAACATGTCCCGCAAAACAGCAATATTAATGCGCAATCTCCTGTCTTCTAAGCTCCTACAGGAGTAAAGGGCGTCCACCACACTCTTCTTGTCAACGAAACACTTTATTTTGATCTTTCCACATCCAGAAACCTCATGCAATATGTTGGAGAGATATACAGCAGTTTCAGCACATTCAAGCAGCGCCAACGCCTCAGCAGATGAGGTAAATTTGACGACCCTCCTGATCTTCCTTGTCTGCCAGAATATAGGACATCTTGCCACACTAGCATCTCGTAGGAATATCACAAAACTTCCCTGAGGTCCATTGCCTACAAGGTTGGCAAATGAGGCATCCGAAAAGCACTCTATATGACAGTCCTCGATCGGCCCCATTCTTGGAATGTATAGCTTCATGTTGTCAGTCTTCACCCTTGAGATCACCTTATTGAGTCTAAGCAAATCCGTACGGTAGCTCGGCTGCTATTCACACACAACTCACACACATCAAAGGCAATATCTGGCCGAGTGTATGTGGCAATCCAATTAAGTTGCCCAATTAATGCTCGGTACTCCATTTTCTCAGACTCGGACAGCTCCCCTGATTTTACTGCTGCACGATTTTTACTCAGCGTGACTGGTTTCAAGGATGAAGCATACTGGAATTGGTCGAGCGTTATGCTGCCATCGATGTTGGATATGACATTGAGACCAACGTATTTGAAGGCTTTTGATTCTGAACTGCTGATGAGGAATATTTGACTCAACCGATTTATCACTTGCTGTTCGAACTCATGTGTACCAGCCCAAAGGAAGTCGTCGACGTAGATGCATACAATGCCTTCGACTTTGCCACCATTGCTCCAAGAGAACAGCGCTGAATCCAGTGATGATACTTTAGCTCCAAGACTCAACAACTGATCTTTTACGCGCAGATACCAATGCCTAGCAGCATCATAAAGGCCGTAAACAGTTTTCTTTAGTCTCCATAACTTACCATTTGCATATTCAGGCGGAGGACGTAAATGAACAACTCTCTCAATGTCGTTACCTTGCAGGTAGGCAGCTTTCACGTCCATAGTGTGGCAATCCCACTGGTTGGTGGAGGCCAAAGAAAGTGCCAAACGCACTGATTCCTTTGAACAAGAAGGCGAGTCTTTTCGGAGATCCACTGTGTCTTCCTCAAATCCTCTGGCGACTAAGCGGGCCTTAACAATAGGCTTTCCAATTTGCAGTTTTTCTGTCACAACCCATCTCTGCCTATTACAATTCCAGGACCGTGCCACTCATGACTGTCATTTCTTTTGCAGAAGACTTCATCTCCATTCCGGATGTCGTTTAGGTCACTCGAACGTATGTTGTGCCGCAGAGCCCTAGCCAAGCGTTCATCTGATTCGGTCTTTATAAACTCTTGTCTAGCTAAATGAAGAGCGTTCAAGTTCTCTCACAATTTTTGATGGTGATGAAGGTTCCAAGGCTGGAGGATCATTTGCGTACACATTAGGCAGACCAGGGTTTTGACCAAAAACAAGTTGGTTAGGAGAAAAGCCTGAGTAGTTGGTGAGAGCATTTCTTGCCGATACTGCCCATGCCAAGGCCACATGCAATTCACACTGGCTATCAGCCATTATCTTCCTAACAATGTCACCAATGACTGCATTTTGACGCTCACAGACTCTGTTGCTCCAAGGACTCTGCAGACGTTGTCATGATCTTGATATTGAAGGCCTCGCCCAATGCTTGCATTTCCACATTATTGAATTCACAGCCATTGTCTGTAAGAATTTTCCTAGGTGTGCCAAACACAACAATCCAGCTCCGAAATATTCCTTTGATAATGGTGGGCGCACACTTATCTGCGATTACTATCGCATTACAATACCTGGTCGCCAAATCAACAAGGACTAAGAAATAATGCCTTCCCCAAGCTTTTAAATCCATGGCTATGGCTTCGTTAAACTTAGACGCCATGGGCAAACTGACTACGGGTCGGGGCTTGGCTTTCTTAAATCTGCAACAGACTGTACAAGCATCAGATACAGCCTTGACAGCCTGTTCCACTTTTGAACTTTTAATTCCCGCATCTGTGATCAGTTTAATTAGTTTTGCCGATGTAGGGTGTCCAAATTGCCTGTGAAGCTTCAAAGCGGTTTTTTCTACATCACCCCCACGAGATGCCAACATGATTGTTTCACAAAATTCACGATCTAGTCATAAGGAAATTGGAAGTAAGTAATGGCCTGAAGATGAAGACTTTAAATCAATGATAGTTCCACAAATTTTGACCTGGTCAGTTCCAAGGTTAATCAACATTTTTGCTTTTTTCATGGAACGTCTACTCAACAGCAAGGGAATATTGCAGTCCACAACATCAGTCACGATGGTAGCATGCATGTTTCCAATGTAGCAGGGCAGAGTAACACGTTTGAGGGAAGAAACTGTGACACAATCAGCAAAAGTAAACGTTAAGGATGACGCTTCTTCTCTTACAGCATCACGTTCATAATCAGTGAGCTCACTTAGATAGCAATTGATCCATTCAACTCCACATACAGTTGTAGAACACCGTGTGTCTAAAAGAGCACATCCCTTAGATTCTTCTACTCGAGTCTGTGACTTACCTCTACTAGCGGCAGCATCCGCACTGCCCATGAATAACGACAGATGCACTGTTTCAGAATTCTCTTCTCAACTGCTGTCGTTTTCGTATGCATCCGGACAGTCACGTGCCCAATGAAATCTAGAATCACATACGAAACACCTGGATACCTTTCTGTCAGGCCCAAGTGGGTTCTGCCTCCTGCCGGTGGATGAGCATTGGGGAATTCTAGCAGATACGGTTGAGCATCGGCCACTACCCCGACGTCGATCACGTATTGCACAACCCCACAACATTCTCCGTCCTCGTCGAGTACCTCTAGCATAAAGCGTTTCGTCACCCTCAACTTCGTCACTCCAAAATACTGGTTCGTCTTTCACCTCCCGGGCAGACACCGATGCCTCGTTCTGCCTGCCAATTTCACCAGCAAAAATACGATTCAGGGCAGATTTCATATTTTCGTATGTCACCTCAGTTATCGCGGACATCACTAGTTGTTGTTCACTGTCTGAAAGTTTACATGCAGCTAAAAGCATAAAAGCCATCACAGAATTTGGCAGTTCCATGTCCTGTTTGGTAAATTTGAAATAAACATGCTCAAATTCTGTCACGAACTCCCGAATGTTCATATCACTGGCTCTTCTGAAGTTGTATAGCTCATAAAACGCTGCAAACTGTCGACGTCCTTTGTCCACGAGAAATAAACCGTCTAATTTTTTCAGCAGGGTCTGAACACCATCCTTCTGCTTCAGAACATCTGTTTCAATCTGCAAAGACGCCACCCTCGCTCTTCCAGACAATGACAGGTGAATAGCTAAGGCTTGTTTTTCTGTTGCTAGGTCCGTTAGTTCGCACCAAATGCCAATGTCCTTTTTCCAGCTCTCATATGTAGAATCATTTTCAAGTTTTGGAGGCCACTTGGTCGAACACGACACCATTCTCGCAACCACGCTCTACTACCAGTGTAGGAACTAGGCAAACCACACTCACTGGCCGCCTTCATGACGTGAACTGCCAAGGCTCCCAGTTGCATACCACAGGAACCTTCCGATGATGTCATCACTCGTGACTTAGCAGGTATGTGCGTGCGCACACACACTAACAGCACCTAGTACAGTACATCCTTCAACTTTGCGAACTTTAACTTTGCGAATCACCAATTTTGCGAGGTAGTTCCAAGTCATTTATTTTTTAACATTTATGAACTTTGCGAGCGATCACACACTTTGCGAGGTCGAGTGGTAGGAAAGTAGTCTTCCCGCACTACTTTCCCACGTGGAGTAGTGACGTCGTGGTTCGCTGGGCGTACTGTGCCTCCTAGTTCGGTGCTCTGCCGCCCCGCCACGTTTGTTTACATCACAGCAGCCGCACCCAAGCCTTGCCCCACCACCAGTCCCGTACACCACGCCAGTCTTCACATCAGTGTAAATATGCATTTTTTTCTTTTTTATGTTTCTTACCTATGATGTTTTCATAAAAACATTATTGTACAATACATCAGTCCATGTTTGTTTCATTTATCATCATAAAATTAAGAGGTAGAGTCAAGAGAAAGAGTGGGGAAAAGTGCTTACCTTGGGGTGATGTCGACCAATTTACCTTTATTACATATATTTAATTGTTTAAACTTTGCGAATTTCGATTTTGCGAGGTTTTTTGTCTACCACATTCTCGCAAAATTGGAGGAAGCACTGTATGTGATTACTGCTCGATAACGAAAGAACAGGATCTATGGGATATATCCTAACTGGTGCTGGGCACCCAACATGTAAACCCAAATTTTCCCATTTACAACAATAAATACCTACATACTGTTATGGCAGTAGGAATAGGGTAGTATTTCATGTCTGAAGATGTGGGGAACCGTCTAGAAATTAAGTGTTCTGTTGTAGGTTTAAGATGGTGGTTTGTATCTGGAAATGTGGGGAAGATCTTGGATATTTGGGCATTTCTTTTGTTTTCATTCTATCTTATGACAGGAACTAGTTCCTGTAATTATTGTTACTATATATTGTTGATTTCTGTGTACTGCTGTGTGAGAGAATGCTAGTTCTCTCGTAGGATCTATGCTGCGCATTATTATGCCTGAAACAGTGAGTTCCCTGACTAGAATATTCTGGAGTATGCTAATAAAGGGAGCCAGAAGGGGGGGAGGTTGCCACGTGGCCTACTACCACACAGTTGTGTTTCCCAGAGTTAACTAGCTGTCACTGGTTTCTCTCTTGCCTGAGGATGACACTCTCTACCTGTGGATTATGGGGTGACCTTTTCTACTTAGCTGTACTGACTGACTGCCCAAGAAACAGACACGGATGACAGCTCCACGCTGATAATGAAGGATGAGAGTAGTGAAAACCTCGTCTCCCTCGGAACTAAACTCTTCTAAATGAGGTGTGAATCTCATAACTGGATTGGCCTAGCAGCATCCCTTGTTCTAGGCTGCCCATATGAGCATGAGTAAGAAAGCAGCGGTGGCTGATTCATGAAGGGCGGAACTCTGTTAAACTGTGCCCCCTTAGATCTAGCCCCTATATTTGTGGGGAAGGAAGGGAGAACTCTCCCTCTCCTACTGGGACTCAAACCACTCGTCATGTAAAGGTGATCCAAGACACCAGTAATTTAAGGCCACTTAGTATGTAAGTAGAGTAATCCTTCATTTATCTGGACATGGTAGAGCCAAAGGCATGTCCAGGTAGCGGCAACATCCGAATAATGAAATTATTTCCCCTACCATACCAAGACCCTCCAACCTATATCTAACCAATTTGTACAGTACCCATGCTTATTTTGGCGGTGATTTCCAGTCATTCAGGCATATTTAGACATCAAAACACACACATTCATATCAAAAGTAACAGTACACACCAAGAAAACCATGCAGGAAAACAACCGAAAACCAAAAACCACCCTACCTATACACTACTCTATGTACAGTACTGTCTATATTTTGGTAGTGTTTTCAGGTCATTCTGGCATATTTTGACATCAAAACATACATAGCATTGTCCATAATAATTTTCAACACAAAGAAGTGGTTGAAGTTCAGGGAGCTGTTGCCTCTCCTGACACTGAGAGGACTCTCCTTACGTGCTAAGGGGTCTTTGTATGCAGCATGTGTTAGGAGTGTGATGCTGTATGGTAGTGAGACCTGGGCAGTAAAGGAATAGGATATTCGCAGGTTTAAACGTACAGAAATGACAATGATTAGGTGGATGTGCAGTGCGTCCCTGAGTGCAAGGCCTGGGGGTGCTGGGTTTACGATGGAAGAGTTGAGAGGTAGGATGGGACTGGAGTGTATTGGTGTTGTGATGAGGAGAGGTAGGCTGAGGTGGTTTGGACATGTGGAGAGGATGGGAGATGATAATTGGGTACAGAGGGTGAGAGGTGTTAATATTGGGGGAGGGGTTGGGAGGAGTAGACCGAGAAAGACATGGGACGAGGTCATTAAGTGTGACTTAAGGGTTAAGGGACTGAACAGGAGGCTGCCAGGGATCGAGCAGCATGGAGAGCTGCCATTAGGTGACCAAGGCCGACGCATGCAAGCATGTTGGAGCCTTCAAAAACGAAAACGAAAACGAAAAACTAGTGAGAGAGGGCAGTGTATGGAAACTATCTGTACTGTTGTTTTCAGATGATACTGTGTTGTTGAGCGAAGACGAAGGGGAGCTGCAAGGCTTGGTAGATGAGTTTGGGAGAGTGTGTAACAAACAGAATCTGAAGGCAAATGTAGGGAAGAGTAAAGTGATGGTCTTCGAGAGAAGTGAAGCCAATGAATGTACACTGTTCCTCTGAACTGTCTGCTTGCATCCCTCCACCTCTACGACGGGCACGTAGTACCAGTCTAGAAACAAACTCTCATCCCTTTTCTGTCCAACTCTCTAATGCAAGGGTTAACCGTTACTCCCAGTCCTTCATTTATGCAACAGGTCAACTCTGGAACTGTCTCCCTCTGTCTGTATTCCTTGCTTCCTATGATCTCCAATCTTTCAAACGCAGTGTGTCCAGGCATCTCGAAATGAATGGATCTAGAATTTGGCTCTCTTTTGTATTGGTTTTACTTTTTCTTGGAAAGACCAGTATGCGGGTCTTGGCCTTTGGTTCCTTCTTCCTTGCATTAAAAAAAAAATAAAACAGTGAGATTGGATGGGAAGGATATGGAGAATGTGAGTGAATTTAAGTACTTGGGCAGTGTGATGAGTAAGGATGGAAGTCTGGAGGGTGAAGTGCTCGAAAGGGTGCAGCAAGGAAGGAAGGTTGCTGGTTCGTTGAAAGCAGTGATAAGAAACAGGGAGGTGAGCATGGAAGTGAAAAAGTTGTTACATGACAGTATTGTGATACCAACTCTAACATATGGAAGTGAAGCTTGGACCCTGTTGGAAGGACAGAAGTCAAGAGTGAGAGCAGTGGAAATGAATTATTTGAGAGGAGCATGTGGAGTCACATGGAGAGACAGACTAACAATTGAGGAAGTGAAGGAGCGTTGTGGTGTGGTTGAGGATGTGATGGGAGGCGTTAGGAGAAACACGTTAAGGTGGTTTGGGCATGTGGAGAGGATAGAGAGTGAAAGACTGACGAGGAGAGTGTATGTGAGTGAGGTGGAGGGGGCGAGAGGGAGGGGGAGGCCGAGGATGAGATGGAGGGATGGAGTGGAGAGGTATATGAGAGAGGGGGGTGTGAATTGGGAGTGTGGTAGTGAAATGGCAGGGGACAGAGTGACATGGAGGCGAATTGTTTGTGGCCACCCCATGCGAGATTGAGGCATCTGGCAATAGATAGAGACCATTAATTATAGCTAATACCCCATGTGTGATAACACCAAAGGGTTGCTGATAAGTAAAACATATGATCAGTATTATCTTGGTTAATGATGTCTTAATACATATATTGGATAACGTTGGGCAACAGGGACTGGATGAAAGCTTGTCTGGTGGTTAAACTGCCTAAGCTGCTCAAGCCGAGGCCAAGACGTGGTTGCTGGCATAACCAAAGGTCAGTCAATATTTAGATGCCATTCATTGCTGCTGACAGTATTATATGTATCAAGATCAATTTCATACATAGGACAGCCAATAGTAGAGTGAGCCGCGTGGTGTGCTGACCCCGCAAGCATCATACAACCAGGGCCGGATTACCAGCTATAGGCAAAATGGACAATTGGCTTACCAGGCCATGGCCTGTCACAGGCCATCCAGACTTCCAGAGCGGAATAAAGATACACTTTGGGCATCCAAATAAGTCATCACCCAGCAGGCCATCAAAAAAGGCCATTATAGATCATGCCAAAATTTCATTGGAAATAATGGAAAAAAGAGATCTCCATGTTGCAGGCCAAATCTGCATTGCCTACTAGGTCACAGCATAGTTAATCCAGACCTGCATACAACCAACCCCCTCCACCCCCTGCCTCAGACACTTATCGCCCTCACTCCAGCAAGACACCCACCACCACCTGATAACAGTATCAGGAATATAACATTGCCTTATATAGTTAAAACAGCAATAGGGTGTAATTTGCAATTCACATGTTTATAATGTGACGTATTTCGAAAAAGGTAACCAATAACTAAATTGGGCGAATGGATGATCTGAATGGTTACCAAATAAACTTGTATCGATTGCAGCTTACGTTAATCAACATTATCGTGCCATACAATGGATAATTCAGTTTATTCGTTTTCAGCGAGAACTTTTTCACACTGGTCAATGTTATTTATAGCAATGTAATATACGTAGTGGTCAGGTTAATCTTATGATTATTTGCTCTTCAACTTGAGTCCCATGTCTGTTACTACTTTCCTCTATCTTTGTGTGGGCATAGTTTTTCCCATTAACTATTGTCAGCCAAAACATCAATTGCCACAGAGAGAGAAGGATGTTAAAATGGACAAATGGTTTTGGTTACGCATAAATATTTAATAAGGAAAACTAACTGACTACCGGTATATTTAAGAACACATTTGAAAACGATATGAAACATTGGGGTCAGACACTGGATTTATATGATAATGTAATGTTGTGGGTAGCCGGGGGAGTGATAAGGTAACCCTGTCAACATCGAGTAGGACCACTCACCACCTTTGCTATCACACTATTCTAGATGCCCTACAATAACATGTGGTATAGTGACAATAGTGAATGTTTTACTAGAGATCTGGTGTTTTAGCCTGCCTTACCCTGCAGAGTTAAAGGCTACGTTCAAACTAATGTACTGTATTATAATCCACTATTGCACTGCATATCTGATTGAAAAACATTTAGAAAATAAGGTCTTACTGTGTACTTTTTTTTTGTTTCGTTTTTGAAGGCTGCAACATGCTTGCATGCGTCGGCCTTTTTGGATTGGAGCGTGTAGCACTTTATGACCGGATGCCCTTCCTGATGTCTACCAATGACCCTTGGGAGGATTCGATCCTCCGACCCTACGGCCAGAGCGGAGCGCTCTAACCCACTGAGCTACGGCTGCTACTAAGAAGACAGGGATATGCTATGACGCATGCTGTACTGATCATTAAATGCTTATTTGCCATATCGCTGAACTATAAATATCACTGTTATGTGGCACAGTGGACAATATTGTACTGCACACTTCATGGTGATAATAAAGACGTGTTTATGAGCACTGGTGGAAAACACACACACTCACACTATCCACCCCGGGCCCATCTCCCTCTCCCCATGCCCCCACCACAACATGTGACGGTCAGCTACCCCCACACACACCAACGACCACTACAAACATCTACTTATAGCTTCCGACTATTTAATGTTACACACTGACTGGATACAACCATCTAAATGGTAAATTATACAACTTACCATTTAGATTACAGACCTATCATACATGGGATGAGGTCATTAAATGTGACCTCAGGGTTAAGGGACTGAACATGGAGGCTGCCAAAGATTGAGCAGCATGGACAGCCGCCATTAGGTGACCATGGCCGATGCATGCAAGCATGTTGGAGCCTTCAAAAACGAAAACAAAACGAAAACGTTCATATCGTGGTGTATAAATAACTACAGTACTGTATACTATGGAGTATAACACTACGTAATGTGTTTTTATTTGTTACCGACAAAACCATTATTTCCCAAGACAAATGGATGACGGAAGAGTGGTTGAGACTGCGAGCAGGCCTTACTCTCTTGCCCTTGGATGTAGGGAGGGTGGAGGATAGACGAATGAATGGGAATGAGGGATTTTTTTTTTTTTTTATGTGTCCGACTCTGGGCATAGGCTTTACAGCCTGCTATCAAGGCCCAGCCGTCCTCCTACATACCATACACCTCTACATGTCACCACTTCGGCGCTAACACCCACAGTCCATATTGAATACATGCTAGGGCTGTCTCATACAGGACTGATGTATTGGTATTAGCGGGGTTATTTTTACGACATGTCGGCGGGTCTTCTGGTAGATCAGTAAAGCCTGATTTAATGAAATTCAAATCCTTAAACTGTTCCCTGCCCCAGCGAGGATTCGAACCTGGGTCCCTCGGGACTGCAAGCCACCTCTCTACCGATCGAGGGGTTAAAACTGGGGGTGCGGTGGTGCCACATATACCAACCTGCTCGTCGAGCTGGTCGCTCGATTTCTGCTAGAGACAGTACAATACCCCTCCTTATTTTGGCACTGTTTTCCAGTCATTCTGGCATATTTTGACATCAAAACATACACAGGATTATCCAAAATAATTTTCAACACCAAGAAAAACATTAAAAAAAAAAAAAAATGAAAACCCACAAAACAGCCTACCTAAACACTACTGTATGTAGAGTACCCCTCCAATTTTTGCCACTGTTTTTGGGTCATTCTGCCATACTGTGACATTAAATCATGTATAGGATTATCCCAAATTTTAGCACCAAGGAAACTACGAAAGAAACTACAAAGTTACCCACCAAATAACATTTGGCTGGGATACTTACCACCCAGTTCACCGCCGCCAGACTTCGTAACCCGCCACCTCCACCGGGTGTAGAGTGGTCCCGTCTGGTCTAGTGGCAAACAGTAGCGCCTAACAAAGGTTGCGAAACTCCTCCATCTCGTCATCCTCAACCTGCCAGAGGAGGCTGATGACGTGTGGTGCGGTGATGGTGGCCTACCCACCTTAGGAGACTATGAAGACAGCTACAAACTTACATCCAATGGAGACAGTAGCTATTGACGAGTTCGGTTGTGGGTCCAAAAGTGAAGGCGGGAAATGAGCTGGAGGTGGTGGTGGTGGTGGTGAGAATGGATTGGCACTCGTGGGGGTCACAGGCTTGAAGAATGAGGCGATCCTAGTCTGGCAACAGACCGACGATTCTGCCAGAGGATGACAGGGTCCCGGACTTCCCACAGCTCCATCGTCAAGCACAGCGGCACCAACTCCCTGTCACAGTGTGGGTGGTCGACATACTCCAGCACCCCTTGCAGGCAGCCACAGATGAGATGGGGGATTGAAGGAATTACGGGGGGCTGCGGATCAGGGTCGTCATCCTTGTCCTCGTCAGTCCTACTGTCCTCTTCCGTGCCAGCAGAAGCAGCAGTGGCAATCTCCTCATCACATGTGGTCTGGTAACCAGGATTGTCGCAGTCCCCGTCCAGCCAATCTCTCACGTCATCCACGTCCACCTGCTCTCCTGCTGTTCTAAGGTGACTGGATCACCCACATCAAACCCCTTGAAAGTCGTGCTCAGCTTTGATTCCCTGCAGGAGACGAGACCAACTGCTATCAAGGGTTTTCACAGAGACTTCCTTCTACACATACGCCCAGTTGAACACTGCAGACTTCAGGTCGTAACACCGAAGATTATGCAAGGTCTGCTCCTCACATGTATCCTTGACCACGTCCTCGTCCTCCAGCACCACCTTCACCTCATTCAGTAACCTCCGGTGATACAGTCTCTTTGAAGCTACGATAACATCCTGGTCCATTGGTTGAATCAAAGCAGTCATATTAGGTGGCAAAAACAAGCACCTAATCTGCCCGTCAAGAGCAACCAAATCCTTCTCAGACTGATGAGCAGGAGCACTGTCCAGAAGCAGGAGTTCCTTTATCTGTGAGCGATACCAAGGACCTTGGTTTGATAATGGATAATCTCCTTGACGAAATGTCTGTGGAACAAATCTCTGAAGATCTTAGTGGTAAACCAGCCCTTCACGGAATAGTACTACATAACAGGCAGGCTATCCATCAACCCACGGAGACAATGTGGTTGTTTCGCACACCCAACAACAACAGGTTTGAGGCAGTGCGTCCCGTTACCATTGCCACAACGCAAAACAGACACACAGGGTCAGAACAACTTCCGACCAGGCACAGTCTTCTTCCTTTCCCCAGCTAGGGTGTTGGTGGGTAAGGAGTGGTAGAACAGACCAGTTTCGTCAGTATTACAGACCTGACCAAAAGCAAAGCCCTTGTCTCTGATCAGGAACTGCACTTTCTGGCAAAACGGGTCTACTTCCTCTGCTGCCACATCCAAGACCTTACCACGCACCTTAAGGCCAGGAAGTCCATGGCGAAGCTTGAAGCGAAAGAGCCATCCCTTGGACACCTTGAAGTCCTGCACAACAAACTTCTCAGCACAGCCTACACCTTGGTCCCATGCATTAGCACACCGGCACCAAGTTGCTGATGAAAAAACATCAATGTTGACTAGTTGATAAGGACGTGCCAGGCCTGGGCCATTACCATCCTGTCGCCCTGACGTGTGCTTTCGGCAAAGTCCTGTCAGTACTGCATAAGCTTGTCAAGTAACTTCTTGATATTAAACAATGTTGAACGGGCTTGATCATACTCATGAAGAATGCATCATGTGGTCCAGCCGGCATCAACCTTGCCCAATATCGCACGTTTCTTCTCCAGAGTCAGTAACATCCTCTTGATTTTTAGGTAGTGGTGGGGCCATCACCACACACATGAGAATACAGCAGAGGAGGGCCACAACCGGATGAAGGTGGGGAGCCACCACAAATGCAACCGCATTCACGCCCACCACTGCAAGCGCTACCACCCACAAGGGAGACAAAGACGAGAATTGAGGTGTGGACTTGTGTTCACCGGCAAGCAGTACAGCACTGCCATATCACACCCAATGGTTGCTTTTGAGCACAAAGGAAGCAAAACATGGTAAACTGACATCTGCATGTAAGATTCACTTCTATTTGCCCAGGCAAGTGTTAGTACGTGACAGCAACAGCAGATGACAACCCCTGAATCACGTCTTTTATATAATTCTGCCCGGAATCGTGCTAAGTCTGTTCTTCGCTCTGCTAAAAATAATTTCATCCGTGCTAAATGTTCTCAACTCTCCAACTCGAAGTCTTCTCGCTCCTTTTGGCACCTTGCCAAAAACCTTTCTAACAACTTTACCTCATCATCCTTCCCTCCTCTTTTCTACTCTGATGCCTCTGTAGCTATTACTTCTACTGATAAAGCAGATCTCTTCACTCAGACTTTCTCCTCCAATTCCACCTTAGACGATTCCGGTGCTATTCCTCCATCACTTCCCCCCTCTGACTTCCTCTTGACTGACATTAAAATTTCTTCAGCTGATGTTTTTTCTGCCATCACTGGCCTCAATACTAAAAAGCCATATGGTCCTGATGGAGTTCCTCCTGTTGTCCTCAAAAACTGTGTTTCTGTGCTCACACCCTGCCTAGGTAAACTCTTTCGCCTTTGTCTACCAACTTGTACCTTTCCTTCTTGCTGGAAGTTTGCTCTCATTCAGCCAGTCCCAAAGAAGGGTGACCATTCCCAACCCTCTAACTATCGTCCAATTGCTTTAACATCCTGTGTCTCAAAAGTTTTCGAGTCAATTCTTAACAGAAAAATTTTAAAGCATCTTTCCTGTCACAACCTTCTTTCTGATCGTCAGTATGGGTTCCGTCAGGGACGCTCCACTGGCGATCTTCTCACCTACCTTTCAGACTCCTGGTCATCCTCCTTTCGGGACTTTGGCGAAAGCTTTGCCATTGCACTTGACATCTCAAAGGCTTTCGATCGAGTCTGGCATAAATCTTTAATTTCCAAACTGCCCTCCTACGGTTTCTATCCTTCTATCTGTGCCTTCATCTCTAGCTTCCTTTCTGGTTGTTCTATAGCCACTGTTGTAGACGGCCATCGTTCCTCTCCTAGACCTATCAACAGTGGTGTTCCTCAGGGCTCTGTCCTACCACCTACTCTCTTCCTTTTATTCATCAATGACCTTCTAAGCTGTACATGTAACCCTATCCACTCATATGCTGATGATTCCACCCTTCACCTTTCCATTCGGTTCCTGCAACGTCCATCTCAGCAGTTACTTCAACAAAAAAGGGATGAGGCTATGGCACACCTAATGTCTGACTTGGCTCGTATCTCTGATTGGGGTAAAAATAGTCTTGTTATTTTTAATGCATCAAAAACTCAGTTCTTACACTTATCAACCCAACAAAATCTT
This sequence comes from Birgus latro, assembly GCA_018397915.1. Taxonomy (NCBI): domain Eukaryota; kingdom Metazoa; phylum Arthropoda; class Malacostraca; order Decapoda; family Coenobitidae; genus Birgus; species Birgus latro. Next base: position 128,062 of record JAGKTI010000086.1, read on the forward strand.
CCTCAGGATTACCCACTAATGTTTAATAATGAACAGTTATGTCCTGCATCATCCTTGAACATGCTTGGGGTCTCATTCTCTCGGGATTTGTCTTGGAAAGAACATATTACATCTCTTGTGAAATCTGCTTCCAAGAGATTAGGTGTGCTAAGCTGATTCCAAACTTTCTTTACCCCTGCACAGTTGTTGACCTTGTACACGGGTTTATGGAGTACAACTCTCATGTGTGGGGAGGCTCCCCACATGCAGTTCTTCTCAATAGGGTGGAGTCAAAGGCTTTTCGTCTCATTAACTCTCCTCCTCTTACTGATTCCCTTCAACCTTTGTCTCTTCGCCGCACTGTTGCATCTTTATCTCTCCTCTATCGCTACTTCAAAGGTCACTGTTCCTCTGAACTGTCTGCTTGCATCCCTCCACCTCTACGACGGGCACGTAGTACCCGTCTAGCAACAAACTCTCATCCCTTTTCTGTCCAACTCTCTAATGCAAGAGTTAACCGTTACTACCAGTCCTTCATTTATGCAACTGGTCAACTCTGGAACTGTCTTCCTCTGTCTGTATTTCCTACTTCCTATAATCTCCAGTCTTTCAAATGCGGTGTGTCCAGGCATCTCGAATTGAACGGATCTTGAATTTGGCTCTCTTTTGTATTGTTTTTGCTTTTTCTTGGAAGGAACAGTATGCAGGCCTGTGGCCTTTGGTTCTTTCTTCCTTGCATTAAAAAAAAAAAAAAAAAACTCCCTCAGGCAGTGTATGACTAATGCAGCCAGCCAGGAGACTCTGACAATTCGGCAGGGAAGCAGACAGGTGCACGTGGTGGGGGGTATCGCACTAATCCTGGAGGCCCAGTTACTCCCGCAATTCGGTGTAGAAGCAGACGGGCAGTTTTACCATACACTTACTGCACTTCTGGCTTGCAGTCTGTGTTATACGTGTGGTGGCCACCAGTACCCCTCAGCCAAGAACAACGCTTGCCTCATCCTTTCAAAAATAACCATAGGATTTCCTCGAAAATGTGCTCAACGAGTTTCCTAGGGAAAATTACATAGGTTATCCTTGCCTAACCTAACCAAACTTTACCTATCCCATTTAGGCTAATTGGCTTAGGTGGTTGACTGTGGTATTGAAATGAATACCCATACCAAATGGAAGTGTATTGTACAGTACTATACATACACACATACAGTACTGTGGACAGTACTATCATATGAATTGGTACAGAAATTACTGTACTGATATTGTAATCATATCATGGGAAGGAATCTGTGTGTGTGTGTGTGTGTATTTACCTAGTTGTGATTTACAGGAAAGGAGCTATGCTTGTACTGTCCCATCTCCTTCAACTCCTAACGTCCAGTTTGGTTTTGATGTCACGAATATCCTTGGCATTTATCACCTCTTTATCCAGGTTATCCAGGGGGCATGGCAGCTCAGTGGTAGAGGACCTGACTTGAGACCGAAGAGACGTGAGTTTGCGCGGCGCCCAGGTAAGCTGCCTTGCAGGGAGAGGTAGCACTCTCCTGTCACTTAGCTGGTTGTAGCAACTGTGACTCTGGGTCAGAATGTAAGTAGACGTAGCCGAGGAGTGTAAGCAGGTGTAGCCGAGGAGTGTTATCATGTCTTATCGTCGATAGGAAAGGCACTAAGAGAGAGTAATGGTGAGGTGTTGTAGGAGATGTCAGTGTAGGCCTTTTCTGTTCCATTACCCTCTTCGTATTTTAAGTGGGATGATGAAACAGGCAAACTTTGGTCAATGGAGTTTATTGTGAGACAGTTACTTGAATAACTTGCTTGAATAAAAGTTAAGAGCTCGGCATGACCCTTGTAACCTATGGTTTGTGCTAGCTGCAGTCCTCCTACTATACTCTCACTCTCCTACTCCCTATTGCTCTCTCCTTCTCAAACTCTTGTTCTCTCCTGTCCTACTCTGTCTAATTAACTTTCCTGCATGTGATATCGGACTTATGTCTCCCTCTAGCTTCCGGCTAAAGTGTGTGGGCGTATGTGTGCGTATATTTGTGTGTGTGTGTGTGTCGGCCATATTTCCGGCACGTGATCAGGAGTGCTTGGCATTCTTGATTTGTCTAAGTAAGGAGAATGTGTTCTTGTCTCTTCCTGGAGAATTCAGACATAATTACCTGTTTTACATACTGTTACCTATAGCTATATAGCTGCACACTGTAGTTATATACAGTACTGTGTTATATTATGCCTACATATCACTTGGTCACGCCCACTTTCATACCAACGACAGTAAATATTGTAACATATTAATGCATATTATACACTACAATCAACTTGTAAGCTAATTAAGTGAAATACATAACATTGTAAAAGTTACATAATCGTATGCATATTGTATCATAATTGCAGTTACATTGTGTTAATGCAATTCTAGTTACTTTGTGTAAATGCAACTGTTACATAATTGTGTTAGCCATAAAACTGTAGTTACATCATGTTAATGCAACTGTTACATAATTGTGTTTGCTATAAAACTGTAGTTACATGGTGTTAATGCAACTGTTACATAATGTGGTTGTAACAAATTGTAGTTACATAAATGTGGGAATTGTAATGTAACTGCAGTAATGCTAGCATTTGTAGTTACATAACTGTAGGAACTCTAACATAATTGCAGTAATGGAAGCATCTGTAGTTATATAATTGTTGCAACTAACATAATTGCAGTAATGGAAGCATTTGTAGTTACATAATTGTAGCAATTGTAACATAACTGCAGTAATCACAAGTGTGGTCATTGTAGCTATATAACTGATACATATGTACATAACTTATACAATAACAGCAATACAATCATATCATGAATCAATCATATTTGATGTACTTCTCTAAGACACCAAAGCTGTATTGGCTTAGTTATGTTGCACAGTTTGAGACACCAAAGATGTATTGGCTTAGTTATGTGAGACGCCACAGGTGTATTGGCTTAGTTATGTGAGACACCATCGATGTATTGGCTTAGATATGTTGCACAATTTATATTTAAATGATATTACCTAACAGCATATTTTTGTTTCGTTTTCGTTTCGTTTCGTTTTTGAAGGCTCCAACATGCTTGCATGTGTCGGCCTTGGTCACCTAATGGCGGCTCTCCACGCTGCTCGATCTCTGGCAGCCTCCCTATTCAGTCCCTTAACCCTTAAGTCACATTTAATGACCTCGTCCCATGTCTTTCTCGGTCTACCCCTCCCAACCCCTCCCCCAATATTAACACTTCTCACCCTCTGTACCCAATTATCATCCCCCATCCTCTCCACATGTCCAAACCACCTCAGCCTACCTCTCCTCATCACAACACCAATACACTCCAGTCCCATCCTACCTCTCAACTCTTCTATCGTAAACCCAGCCCCCCCAGGCCTTGCACGCAGGGACGCACTGCACATCCACCTAATCAATTCATTATCATTTCTGTACGTTTAAACCTGCGAATATCTTCTTCCTTTACTGCCCAGGTCTCACTACCATACAGCATCACACTCCTAACACATGCTGCATACAAAGACCCCTTAGCACGTAAGGAAAGTCCTCTCAATGTCAGGAGAGGCAACAGCTCCCTGAACTTCTTCCAACCACTTCTCACTCTAGCAACCGAGCTAACTCCAGCCCCACCTCCGGCACATAACATGTCTCCCAAATAACAAAACTCCTCCACACACTCAAGAGACTCACCTGCAAGTTCAACCCTCTCACGCCTAACAATCTCTGCTTGCTCTCCCCGACACACCGCACACATGAAATCAGCATTATCTCGCAGTCTACCTCTAATACCACTACATCTCTTGTGCACCCACTTATCACAAACACTGCACAAGATGGAATTACTTCCCACACCCTTGTGGCAAACTGCACATGGCCACTCTCCCTCTCCTCTGATTGTACCGCCACCAACCCTAGATATCATCACTTTTGTTTTATCTGCATTTACCCTTAAGCAATTGTGCCCCATACCATCTCTCCACTTCTTAAATCTTTCCTCAGCCTCCCCTTCATTCTCAGCAATCAACACCAAATCATCAGCATACAACATCTCCCATGGGAGTCCCTCTCTGAAGTCACGTGAGAGGGCTTCAAGCACCATGATAAACAACAAGGGACTCAAAACTGACCCCTGATGCACACCAACATTCACGGGAAACTCATCACTCAAAGCTCCATTCACCCTTACCTGAGTGTGAGCACCCACGTACATGGCCATAACCACCCTAACCAGCCACTCTTCCAACCCTAGCTTTCTCATTGCCCACTTCACCACCTCTCTAGGGACTCTGTCAAAGGCCTTTTCCAAATCAACAAAAACAAAATACAATTCCCTTTTCTTGCCAATATATTTTTCCTGAAGCTGTCGAACAATGACCTGGGTGCGAGCACCCACGTACATGGCCATAACCACCCTAACCAGCCACTCTTCCAACCCCAGCTTTCTCATTGCCCACTTCACCACCTCTCTAGGGACTCTGTCAAAGGCCTTTTCCAAATCAACAAAAACAAAATACAATTCCCTTTTCTTGCCAATATATTTTTCCTGAAGCTGTCGAACAATGAATATGGCATCAGTGGTCCCCCTGCCTGGCATAAACCCAAACTGCATCTCATTGATATTCACTCTTTCTCTAATCATACCTTCTAGAACTCTCTCCATTACTTTCATTATCTCATCTAAGAGCTTTATACCTCTGTAATTTCCCCTTTCCAGGGCATCACCCTTCCCTTTGTACACATTTACAATTACACTCTTCAGCCAATCATCTGGGACAACACACTCATATATAATCCTATTTATCAGGTCAGTGACTAACCTCACCCCAATATCTCCTGAGGCCTTCAACATTTCGGGAGTCAACCCAGACACACCTGCCGCCTTCCCCACCCGCATCCTGCCTATTGCCTCACTCAGAGGAGCAGTGTCAATCAAAGGCCAAGGCCCAAACACTGGATCAGCTGGCTCCAAACCTTCCCTATCCCAATCAAACTCCTCATTCAACAACCGGCTATAATGCTCTCTCCATGCATCTTTAATATCCTCACTGTTAACCACTACCCTTCCTTCATCATTCTTCACACACTGCTCGCCTACAATGTCCCGATTATCTCTCTTCATCTGATTTGCCACCCTAAAAACCATATTTTTCCTTCCTTCATGATTTAGATTATCAAGTAAAAGTCTCTGTGACTCAGACTTCGCCCTGTATACCTCTCTTCTAGCCCTGCGCTTGGCAGCCAAGTACTCCTCCCTGTTACCACCCTTCTTCCATTCCCGGAAAAGCCTTCTCTTCTCCTTAACTGCGGCTTCTACACCCTCATCCCACCACCAAGTTACTTTATGTCTTGGTGGGCCTCTTGTCCAACCGCATACTGCATCGGTAACTCTCAAGAGGTTGTTCTTAAGGGCTCCATACTGTTCATTAACGTCTCTATCTTTGGCTTCCTGTTCAGCCACCACTCTCCTCATCTCACTATAAAAGGCATCCCTTACTGATTGGTTTCTCAGCTTCCATATTTTCCTCCTAGGTACATATGTCATCCTTCTCATCACTCGTTCCTTAAGCACCATGTCACAAATCAACAGTTTGTGCTGCTGAACACACTCCTCGCTTCCTATAACTTTAACATCCCTCACTAATCTCCTATCAACCCTCCTTACCAGAAAATAATCTATCTGGCTACTATTTCCCCCGGACTCGTACGTAATCAATCTACTCACTCTTTTTCTAAAATGTGTGTTGCACACAATCATGTCCATAGCCTCCCCAAACTCGAGTATTCTTTCCCCTTCCGCATTCCTCACACCATATGCACATCCTCCATGGACTCCTTCATAACCTTGAGCTGCTTCACCAACATGACCATTTAAATCCCCTCCCAGAACCACTACCTCATCATCACCCATACCACTTACTAC
>JAGKTI010000086.1:143281-160390 GCA_018397915.1 Birgus latro
TGTCTGTGTGTGTGTGTCTGCTGGTGTGTGTGTGTGTGTGTGTGTGTGTGTGTGTGTGTGTGTGTGTGTGTGGTACATATCACTGTGGATTAAATACAGAGTACTGATTTATTCTAGCTGATGATTATCATCATCATCCAGACTTCCTTTCAAACCCTAGGGCAGGGTGAAGAGTAGCAATGTCCAGATAGCCCAAATCTGCCCAATCCAATGGGCCATGCTACCATTCACTCATCATTCAAGACCCCAGAATCCCGGCTCTATCGGATACGCCAAAAATATTCACCGCGTTGTGTAGCTTCTCATAAACATATCCGATAGAGTCAATCAGTCATGCAAAAAAGGGGTGCCAAATCCCTGAACAAGCACTTCTCCTCACAATATCCATCCAGCCAGCTCAATCTCGTCAGTTCTCTAGCCTCGCCGACTTCCAAACCTCTCTTCCCCACACACTCATCCACCATATCTCTCCACCTTCTCCTTGGCCTACCTTGCCTCCTCCCTCCTTCAAATTCGCTCAGATATACCTTTTTCATCACTCTATTGTTATCCATTCTCTCCACATGACCATACCATCTCAGTACACTCACTTCAATTCTGGTGTCCACAGACTTAATCACTCCACTTCTTTCATGAATCACATTATTTCGTATCCTATCCACTCTCCGTATTCCACACACATTCCTCAGCATTTCCTTCTCCACTGCTCTCACTCTTGACTTTTCATTTTCATGTTACACCACAGTCTCACATCCATCCATCCATCCACCCATCATCCAATCCTATGTCACCCCACAGAGGAGCATAGGAGCCCAGGGCTAGGCAAGTTGGTCCTGACATTTAAGATGAGAGTGATAGTCTCACACCCATATGTTAAAGTTGGCACTAACACTCCTTCATGTAAGCCTTGTGCAGCTGCAACACTCAAGCCTCTGTTTCTTATCAAGGCCTTCATTGCAGCAGCTATCTTCCTTCCATGTGTCACTCTACGTTCCACTTCTTTTGTACATCTTCCTCTCTTTTCTATCATTGTACCCAGGTATCTGAACTCTCTCACCAATTCCAGTCTCTCTCCATTCACTGTAACATTGCACTGGAAGTCACCTTCTCTCGCAATAACCATCATTTTACTGTTTTCTACAGTTACTCTCAGACATCAGCAAAACTCTGCACTAGTCTACCATGTTCTTGTCCGGTATTTGCAGTTGGTGCTGCATCATCAGCATACAACAGATTTGTTTATACTGAATTTAACATATACAGTATATGTTATATTGAATATAACAGCAAACAACAAATCTGTTTATACTGAATATAAAAATGATCAATGAGCAGCCCTCAATGAACATACCCTCCTCCTGTGCTGATCAAGGATCTGGATCAGGGAGAGTTACTCAACCTCGACAAGGTAACGTTGTTGTTGACAGTGACAACTTGAACACAGGAGGTGGTTCAGTCATGTCAGAGAATGGGGTTAACACTCAACCTTCATCTGGAGTTTGCTACAATCACATGAAGTGTAAAAGCAGAAGGTGTATGACATGTCCAAAAATTAATGTTTTTAATCAATTTAACCCTTTCGCGCATGGTACCGCGATTCGCGTTACATATGATGGGTTGTGCCCACGCACACGGTCGCAAATCGCATTTTAAAGCTAAAAGAATTAACCAAAAATAAAGTTTTTGGCCGATTTGCGTGAAATTTGGGTGCATTCTAGCGGCCGCGCGTCTCTTCCGAGGCAAGACATTGGCCACACTGTCAGGGGTGTAGGGGGGGTGTCCGGAGCTAGGCAGAGCATTATCTGACAAGCAGGCAAGCCGTGAGCTCGTGCGAGTGTGTGTCCCTTTAAATCTTACTAATTCTCCCTCCTCCCACCCGAGGCAAAGCCCCTGTTAGACTCAGTGTTATAATAGATTATTTGTGAGCATATTTTGACATGATTATGTTGGTGGAACATAGATATCTAACTAGAGAAGCACTGGTGTTCGTTATCAGCCGTTAGGCCTACCAGCAATAAAGGGTTCACTGTGGCGGGGTCACACGACTCTTGCCTCCCTCACACCTCCTGACAGACGAGCGCTGTGGTAAATATACGTATGAAAAAGTGAAGCCTTGACTGTATATTTGTGTGAAATATATATAGTGGCTTGCTTATTGGAAAAATACACGTAAGAGCCTTTACATACGGTAAAAGTCATTGACTTGAAAGGGGCAAGTGTTATCTGTTATGCCATAGTCGGGAAGGGAGTATTAGAGATGGTTTTTAGGAATAGAATTTGTTACTTTTGTTATAAATGCATATGAACTGGTGTGAAAATACGTGAAACATGCTGCCTGTGTTCAGGAACGAGCTTGGTGTGCATAGATTGAGTTGCGTTGTACTCTCGAGAGATCGTCACACACACACACAGTCAGACCTATACACACACACACACACACACACACACACACACACACACACACACACAGTCACACCTACACACACACACACACACACACACACACACTCACACCCACACACTCACACCCACACACACACACACACACACTACATAACTCCTCTTCTTCAACCCCCACAAGGTCCTGCCAGCAACTCAACACCCCTGGAGGAAGTGAGTTTTCAGAAGTTTTTTTTATTTGTATGTATTTACCTGCTACAATACCTCTATATTCTTCACTTCCTTTTTTTCCCCAGAAAGTACAGCTTCATTATCAGTAACTATGACAAAGACTAGAGGTGATGTTGACATTCTTATAGCAATATAAAAAGTGAAACCCTCGTACATTTTACAGATAGACTTTGAATAAGACAAAATAAAACCACTAGCAAGCGAAAATATTTAGATATGGGTGAGACAGGAATAAATGAGAGTGAACCTGAAGGTATGTTCTTCTTTTCGGTCCAGGTAATAGTCGCATTGATGTTTTGACAACATCATGAGGAAGAATATAACAGTAAACATCAGTACTTGAAATAAAATAAAAAGGGAAAGGCATGGGAAGCTAAGTTTTTAGGGTACAGGCAAACGAAGCGAGTGTTTATATCTTGCTTTCACCGCTCAGAGAAGTATTCTTCCTTTGACCTCCGTTTGCTCGATAACTATTGGGCTAATCGATTTCCTGTAAGGACCATGATAAAGATCAGTGAATTCTACGTATGAATAAAACATACCTATGTAATTTATATAATGAAAAGTCCTTGTTACATAGGCGGAATTATAACGGTTTTTGTCCGTCCAAGAGGAAAGTGCACCGCGGCCGCGAGTACCCTGTAGTTTTGTGCGATTTACTCGGGAACTATGAGGCGTATCAAAATAAACCAGTTATCAGGAGAAAGCTCATGAAATTCTACATAAGATTATGTAATAAAAACATGAGGTGGGCGAGAAAACTTCTGAGCTAGAGGTCCCTGAAAAAAACAATTTTTGTTTTTAAATGGCTTTTAGTTTTTGGCTATTTTCTCGAAACCTACAAATCACATCACAACCGGACAAACCTCATTTGCAAGCTAATGAAATTCTCTATCAAAACTTCTAATAACATTTTTCTGTATGATGTAAAACATTCGAACGGCGATGTTGGGAAGTGAGATGCATGTTCCGAAATGTTTATTCACGGTGGCCTAATGTACTTTTATTCGTTTTTTTTTTTCCTGTCAGCTAAAACAAACATCGGTGAATAAGACGATGTAGGTTTCATAGCAATATTCTGAGGTTTGGGTGGCGAAAATGAGGCGAGAATACGTGAAATTTGCGTCACGTGGGCTGCCACTGAAGTGTCGGGGGGAATAAAATCCTGAGCCGTGAAACTTATTAAAACTTACCGTGCGCGAAAGGGTTAAAAGCAGTATTTCAGAATAAGTTTACAAGACAAGAACATATGGAATGATGCTGTCATGTAATGCAACAAACATTATTAACTTACTTGTGACAATTGTCTATGTCAGTATGTTGGAGAGACAGTGCAAAGACTAAACGTTGGAATAAATCAATATCGGTATAGTATTTGAAACAATGAGAAAGGATCGGCATGCAACAAAGGTGAGTGTAAAGATAAGAGTTTTACAATTCGAATAACAGAGAAAGTAAGTGGAACAGGAAGAACAGAAACCTACAAAGAAGATTTACAAGTATCCTCAAAAAGAAGCAGAGAAAAGTTTCAGATAAAGATGCTAAGAACACTCTATTGATTATATGATAAAATGGAGAAAACATACAATCTACCTATCTATTATCTATTGCCAGATGCCTTAATCCCATAAGGGGTGGCCACAAACAAATCACCTCCATGTCGCTCTGTCCCCCGCCCTCTCACATACAACCAAGATGATATAACTGCAGAGAGTTTTGAGGCAATCAACAAAAACAGAAAACAAAAAAGAGGAAAAAGAATTTCAAACAACAACAGCAGCAGCAGCAGCAGCAGCAGCAGCAGCAGCAGCAGCAGCAGAACAAAGAATTTATGAAGAATGTCACAGACATGATAGGCTTATATGAAACAAAACTAGTCACATTTGGCGAGTTTTTATTTGGCGAATTCACTATTGGCAATGGGATGGGATTGTCCACAACTCTCTAATTTGAGGCCAGAAATCTCACATTTGGTGAGGTGTTTGTAATAAAAATATACTGTAACTGTATTCTATAACTTTATGACAATTAATTTCAACAACATTTTTATTAATCAGAATTCTATCTATCTATCTATTGCCAGAAGCCATAATCCCGTAAGGGGTGGCCATTTGACTCTGAGTTATTTGTTTTACGAGGAGGGGCACTAACCCTCCATCAACCCACTTGTTCAACATACGTATATAATGTCATATATGTGTCGCTGTGTGGCGTATTTTCTTGTCTCTGATCATTACGTAACTTTCCGCTGTCAGTCAATCGTTTCATTTAGTTTCGTTTTTTTTGGTCACCTAATGGCGGCTCTCCATGCTGCTCGATCTCTGGCAGCCTCCCTGTTCAGTACCTTAACCCTTAAGTCACACTTAATGACCTCATCCCATATCTTTCTCGGTCTACCCCTCCCCCAGTATTAACACTTCTCACCCTCTGTACCCAATTATCATCCCCCATCCTCTCCACATGCAAACCACCTCAGCCTACCTCTCCTCATCACAACACCAATACTCTCCAGTCCAATCCTACCTCTCAACTCTTCCATCGTAAACTCAGCCCCCCAAGGCCTTGCACGCAGGGACGCACTGCACATCCACCTAATCACTGTCATTTCTGTACGTTTAAACCTGCGAATATCCTCTTCCTTTACTGCCCAGGTCTCACTACCATACAGCATCACACTCCTAACACATGCTGCATACAAAGACCCCTTAGCACGTAAGAAGAGTCCTCTCAATGTCAGGAGAGGCAACAGCTCCCTGAACTTCTTCCAACCAGTTCTCACCCTAGCAATCGAGCTAACTCCAGCCCCACCTCCGGCACATAACATATCTCCCAAATAACAAAACTCCTCCACACACTCAAGAGACTCACCTGCAAGTTCAACCCTCTCATGCCTAACAATCTCCACGTGCTCTCCCCAGCATGCCACACACATGAAATCAGCATTATCCCGCAGTCTACCTCTAATACCAATACATCTCTTGTGCACCAAGTTATCACAAACACTACACAAGATGGAATTACTTCCCACACCCATGTGGTAAACTGCACATGGCCACTCTCCCTCTCCTCTGATTGTACTGCCACCAACCCTACATATCATCACTTTTGTTTTATCTGCATTTACCCTTAAGCCCTTGTACCCCATACCCTCTCTCCACTTCTTAAATCTTTCCTCTGCCTCCCCTTCATTCTCGGCAATCAACACCAAATCATCAGCATACAACATCTCCCATGGGAGTCCATCTCTGAAGTCACGTGAGAGGGCTTCAAGAACCATGATAAACAACAAGGGACTCAAAACTGACCCCTGATGCACACCAACATTCACGGAAAAGTCATCACTCAAAACTCCATTCACTCTTACCTGGGTGCAAGCACCCACGTACAAGGCCATAACCACCCTAACCAGCCACTCTTCCAACCCTAGCTTTCTCACTGCCCACTTCACCACCTCTCTAGGGAATCTGTCAAAGGCCTTTTCCAAATCAACAAAAACAAAATACAATTCCCTTTTCTTACCAATATATTTTTCCTGAACCTGTCGAACAATGAATATGGCATCAGTGGTCCCCCTGCCTGGCATAAACCCAAACTGCACTTCATCGATATTCACTCTTTCTCTAATCATACCTTCTAGAACTCTCTCCATTACTTTCATTATCTGATCTAAGAGCTTTATACCTCTGTAATTTCCCCTTTCCAGGGCATCACCCTTCCCTTTGTACACATTTGCAATTACACTCTTCAGCCAATTATCTGAAACAACATACTCATATATAATCATATTTATCAGGTCAGTGACTAACCTCACCCCAGTATCTCCTGAGGCCTTCAACATTTCTGCAGTCAACCCAGACACACCTGCCGACTTAACCACGGGCATCCTGACTATTGCCTCACACACAGGAGCAGCGTCAATCAAAGGCCAAGCGCCAAACACTGGATCAGCTGGCTCCAAACCTTCCCTATCCCAATGAAACTCCTCATTCAACAACTGGCTATAATGCTCTCTCCATGCATCTTTAATATCCTCACTGTTCACCACTACCCTTCCTTCATCATTCTTCACACACTGCTCACCTACAATGTCCCGATTATCCCTCTTCACCTGATTTGCCACCCTAAAAATCATATTTTTCCTTCCTCCAAGATTCAGGTCATCAAGTAAAAGTCTCTGTGACTCAGACTTCGCCCTGTATACCTCTCTTCTAGCCCTGCGCTTGGCCGCCAAGTACTCCTCCCTGTTACCACCCTTCTTCCATTCCCAGAAAAGCCTTCTTTTCTCCTTAACTGCAGCTTCTACACCCTCATCCCACTAACAAGTTACTTTATGTCTTGGTGGGCCTCTTGTCCAACCGCATATTGCATCGGTAACTCTCAAGAGGTTGTTCTTAAGGGCTCTATACTGTTCATTAACGTCTCTATCTACGGCTTCCTGTTCAGCCACCACTCTCCTCATCTCACTATAAAAGGCATCCCTTACTGATTGGTTTCCCAGCTTCCATATTTTCCTCCTAGGTACATATGTCCTCCTTCTCATCACTCGTTCCATAAGCACCATGGAATATTTCTCGGTGAACACTCGCTGCACTATTTTATACGTGTATTTCACACTCAACCATATGCAATATAAAACACTACCACATGATTCCATCCCAGCCTCCTCTGTTATTCCCTTCCCTACTGTATGGTGTAACAGACTGCCTGTTCCCTTAGCAACTAATGCATATGTCTATGTATCTCTATGGCATAATATAATGTCTGCTATGGTAGGTCAGTTATTTCACTAATTCAGGCATTATATGTTTCAGAGATATAAGTAATGGCTTCACTATAAGGGTAAAATACATCATTTTACGAGCAGGGTGAGTGGAAACCCCGCTATAACAAACCAGACTCTGCCTCTAGGCCTAACGGCTGATAACAGGCCCCAATGCTTTACAAACAATATATCTATGTTTAATAGACATAATCACTTCATAGTATAGTCAAAAACACTGTACAATCACAATATTTCAATAATGGCTTCAGATTCGGGTGGGAGGGGGAAAATTGTGGATTTAAAGGGACAACTCAACACAGCACGACCATGCTGTCTGGCTGCTTGTGGAGCACTGAGATTCTATCACTACGTACAGGCACATATGAGCCATTGCAGTGCTGCCAAGGTCTTACCTCGGGAGAGACACATGGCTGCTAGAACGCTACAAAATTTGACACAAATCGACCGAAAACTTATTTTCTGTTTTTTTTTTTTTTTTTGCGTTTTCACACGATTTGAGGTCCTGTGCTTTGGCACACCACACCACATGAAACGCAAATTGCGGTCCCGTGTGCGAAAGGGTTAAGTGGTACTAAAAGGGTATCTTAGGCGTAAATATTGAGGTCATGGCACCAATTAGAATTATTACCATAAGTTCTTCAATTCAGCTATCGCGTTTTCAGCTATAGCACAGCCATGGCGGCACCAATTAGGTGTGATAGCCAAGGGTGGGGTGTACAACAGTTAGTAGTAAGGAGAATACGATAGATGAAGAGCAGTCATCATGCTCTTCTAGTCATGGAATCAAAGTAGTCGATGATGATAAAAAATTACAATTTATACATAGTATAGTAAAAATGTATAAAGATCCTGTAAAATTCATATTCATAATTTCCTCTTGAGTATTGTATATGCTACAAAATCACTGGGAAAAAAACTATCACAGATTTGTTAACTGGTTTACAAGCAACACAAAAGATACTGTTATAAACTAAATTTATTTACAGGAATCAAGTTTATGTGGATATGTGATAACTCAGAAATGTTCAGAATGGATATTGATTCCATAAATCACAAAAGAAATGCAAGAAACACAGCAACACAGGATTTTTCAACGATATACACGAAGATCGAAACGAGGATATAAAAAAGAAGTTGGAATGGAGAGTGTGAGTTGCTTTTAAGGGATTGAATAAGAATCTGATTGCATTAAGTGAACACGAACGATATTAGGTACATAAAAGAGATGGCAAAAACTTGACGATATCAGAGGAACAGATAACAGATATGACAAATTAACTGGTAGAAAACTGCTTCTTACTTGCAGAAATATGGTTTTCAAACAGTGAATGGTAATACCCATGGGAACAAACCCAGCCCCATTCATGGCAAATCTATAATGATATAGTTATGAATTCAAATGCATGGAACGAAAGTCGGAAGTTCAATATTCAGCAGGGAAGAAATTTAACAAAACTAGACAATTCAGTGACGATTTAATATCCTTAAACAATGATGGAGAAATGAATGAAAGGATAAAAGAAATATATTCAGAAACTTCTCATCGATCTATTGCCAGACGCCTTAATCCCATAAAGGGTGGCCACAAACAAATCGCCTCCACGTCACCTTGGCCCCTGCCATTTCATTGCCCTGCTCCCAGCTCACACCCCCTTCTCTCATATACCTCTCCACTCCATCCCTCCATCACATCCTTGGTCTCCCCCTCACTCTCCCCCCCTTCACCTCACTCACATACACTCTCCTCATCAGTCTCTCACTCTCCATACTCTCCACATGCCCAAACCACCTTAATGTGTTCTTCCTAACGCTTCCTATCACATCCACATCCACACCACAACGCTCCTTCACTTCCTCATTTGTCAGTCTGTCACTCCATGTGACTCCACATGCTCCTCTCAAATAACTCATTTCCACTGCTCTCACTCTTGACTTATGTCCCTCCAACAGGGTCCAAGCTCACTTCCATATGTTAGAGTTGGTATCACAATACTGTCAAGTAGCAGCTTTTTCACTTCCATGTGCACTTCCCTGTTTTTTATCATTGCTTTCAAGAAACAAGCAACCTTTCATCCCTGCTGCACCCTTTCAAGCACTTCACCCTCCAAACTTCCATCCTTACTCATCACACTACCCAAGTACTTAAATGCACTCACATTCTCCATATCCTCCCAATCCAATCTCACTGTACATTCACTGACATCACTTCTCTCGAAGACCATCACTTTACTCTTCCCCACATTCACTTTTACATTCCGTTTCTTACACACTCTTCCAAATTCATCTACCAAGCCTTGCAGGTCCCCTTCGTCTTCACTTAACAACACAGCATCATCTGCAAACAACAGTACAGGGAGTTTCCAAACACTGCTCTCTCTCACTAGGGTCGCTCCAACATCCACTGCCCTACCTTGTATCTCTTTTATAACTCCCTCCATATACAGATTGAACAACCATGGAGACATGACAAATCCTTGTATCATTTCAACCTTCAGCTTGGAAAAATTCACTCAGTTAGCCATCCACATGCACTGCAGCCATAGCACCCTCATACATACTCTTCACAGCCTACAACAACTTCCCATCTACTCCCTATATTCTCTATTCACCCTGTCATATGCATTCTCCAAATCCATGAAGGCTGCATGCAACTTTTTTCCCTTCTCTAGAAACTTTTCCACTAAAGAGCTAATAATGAATATCTGATCTACACAACCTCCTCCCTTCCTAAAACCTCCCTGTTCTTCTCCAACTATTTCTTCTGTTATATCCCTAACTCTGTCAATAAGTATCCTACCATATACTTTTCCTATTACATTAAGAAGGCAAATGCCCCTATGATTACCACATACTTCTTTTTCCCCTTTTCCTTTGTACAAGGGAATAATTACATCTGACTTCCAATCCTCTGGGCCTCTACCTTCCTCTCAGGTACAATCTGCACACCTTGCACATCCATTCTATTACTACCTCTCCCTCATACTTCAGCATTTCACCACACACACCACCAATTCCCGGAGCTTTCCCAATTTTAACTTTCTTCATTGCTTCCACAACTTCCATCCAACTGATTTTTTCCTCTCTTCCCACATCCCACCTTCTCCCAGCCATTCCCCAGCCACTTAAACTTGCATTACTTTCATTCTCTATGTTCAACAATTCATTAAAGTGTTCTTTCCACTTGTTTACTTTTCTCCCTTCTCTACTAGTAATCTACCATTTTTATCTTTCACTTCCCAGCTAACTTCTCTGGCACCCTGTCTAACTCTCTTTACCTCTTTCCAGAACATTTTCTTACATTCTCTCCACTTTGTACTCAAATTCCTTCCAAATTCCTCATCCACTCTCTTCTTTCTCTCTCTTACTAATCTTTTCACCTCTCTCCTCCTCTCTACATACAACTCTCTCTTCCGTCTCTCAACTTCTTCGACGCCCTTGTTCCTCATCCACTCACTATATGCTTTCTTCTTTTGAGCCACAGCATCTCTCACCTCTTCAGTCCACAATGCTGTTCCCCTTTCATCGTCTCTTCACCCCACATACCACATCACATGCCGCACAGATTTCTTCTATGAATACCTTGCACACATCTTCCACGTCCCTCATCTGCTCCAATCTATATTTACCCAATCGCTCCTCCACTTCCCTTTTATATTCTGCCTTTATTCCATCCTCTTGTAACTTTTCTACCCTCCTTGTAAGAACTACTTTCTCCTGTCCTTCCCTTATTCATTTTCTCCATTTTGTATGGTGGTGGTCCAAAAGACCACTCCCCCAACCTCTATATACTCTTGCATCCATTACACACCTTCTCATCCTGTCATCCACACACACAATCAATCATTGCCTTCCGTTCAAGCAGTTCACCATCCACCCTTCTCAACACTCGCCACGTATACCTATGGATCATTTTGTGCCTGAAGAGGGTATTAGCTATCACCAACCCCCTCCCAGCACAAATGTTCACTAAAGCACTGCCATTCTCATCCACCTCTGCAGGCACACCCCACTCACCAACCACTCCATCCACTTTCACATTCCCTACTTTTCCATTCATATCTCCAATAAAAAACACTCTCTCATTCCTTCCAAACATTTCCAAGCATGCTTCCATGTTTGTCCAAACTTTTCTCTCACTCTGTTTACACGATCTTGCGTCGGCACATACACGCACACAATTGCCCACATTTGTTGCCCAACTTTCACTTTTACCCACACAACCCTTGACCCAACTGATCCATACTCTCTTACATTGTCCTTCCATCTGTTACTTAAAACAATACACACTCCTTCTTCTGCCCTCTCATTCTCACCTACTCCCACGCATATACATCCATACTTCCATTCTCTCACAATTTCGCCTCTCCATTTAGTTTCTGTTAATCCATGTACATCCACTTTTGCACCCTCAAGCATCTGTACAATCTTTCTTTCTTTAAAGAAACACTAGTAAAAAATAAAGAAAACACCAACCACTGCCCAGCAAGTTTTTTGAAAATTAATATAAAAACAGAAAATAAAATTATACAGTGTCAACAAAAATCTACGATATGAGAGATGATTAAAATTTTGAAATTGTTTTCATACCCAAATTTGTCAGTAAACATACTTAGAGTTCCAGCATAGAGTGTATACATGTCTCAATTGCTACAGGATACAAAGGCAAATACAAACTTTGAAAATTTTATTACAAGAATCCAACAGATCATAAAAAAAATTTCTCAGTCGAGGATTTTTCAAAACAGAATTACATAAGATGATGAAGAAAATGTATCATCACAACAACAACTCTCTCAAACATCTAAAGGAAGAAATACACAGTCTTAAGAGATATATTTGATTTTGCTATACATACAATAGCATCCTAGGACCGTTGATAGGCAGAGGGTGCATGAGGTCCCCCCCTGACTCTATAGCAGATCAAAATCAACAACAAAAACCAATTACACCTACCAATTTGGACTCAATTGGATGCAACTTAATCAACCATAACAACAGTGAGCTATTCCTCTCAATTACAACATCCAATTATACCTACAAATGTAGACTCAACTGGATAATCAAGTATGACAACAACAAACTACAGTAATCCTACCAAACTGAACTCAACTGGATGTGGCACATTTGTTCTATCTTTTCATGTGTGTGTGTGTGTGTGTACACTTACCTAGTTGTGATATAAAGGAAATGAGCTGTGATCGTTGGGTCACATCTCTTTTTCTCAATAAGTAAAATTTTGCTTTGTACTCGTTTAAGTTTTTAGACTGGACGATCTCTTTGGCCAGATTATTCCACAGGTCTGTGCATATGCATGGAAAGCTATACTTCTTGATATCCTTCAAGCAACTTGGCTTTTTCAGTTTCATTCCGTGTCCTCTAGTTACTCTCCCATCCCATACAAACAAATCTTTTCTATCAACTACTCCCATCATAGCCCTGAACACTGCAATCATGTCACCCCTCTCTTTTATTTCTTCTAGGAAAGGCAGATCCAGCTTTCCAGCCTCTCTCTGTACAACAGATTTGCTGGGCTGGGGACCATCTTGGGTGCTGTTCTTTGTAATCTCTCGATCTTGTTTATATCTTTCTTTTTGTGTGGGGACCACACATCATCTTTTCATCCATGTAATGGAATGCCACTCTTATGTTAGTCAAGCAACTGTAAGTCTATCTATCTTGTTAATATGTTTTTCTAGTGACAAACTATCCTGGACCAGCACTCACAAATCTTTCTCTTCTCTCGCTTTTGTGATTGACCAGCACTCCCAGATCTTTCCCTTCTCTCGCTTTTGTGATTGGTTCATTACCCATCATATAATTCAGTGATGGCCTCTTGGTACTTTTACTCATTTCCAATATTTTACTTTTTTCTGTGTTGAATTTCATTTCCCACATCCAGCTCCAATCATGAATCCTATCCAGGTCTTCCAGGAACATTTTACAGGCTTTCTCGAATTCTACTCTCCTCAAGATCTTTGTAAAGTAAAACCTCAATATGATGGACTTCGATAGACCAGAATTTGTTTTTATAGGACTTGAGGAGCTACCAGACTAAATTACCATACAGTAAGACCTCACTATATCGGACTTCAGTACACCGGAATTCGCTTTTATCAGAATCTAGAAGCTTCCGGACTACATGTCGTATGCATCGGAATTATTCCAGAAAAGAAGACTTCAATCCGGACCGGTGATGGCCAGAATTCCCCCTTTATTTGCCTGAAAAAACGCACTACAACTGACCAGACAACATGCTAGATGTTTCAGAATTATTCCAGGAAATAAGGCTTCAGTCTGGACCGGTGTGTGTGTGTGTGTGTGTGTGTGTGTAACTCACCGGGTCGGTCAGGATCACTTGATGGTAGTGATCGTCATCTTTTACCCTCCCGGAAGGGAGCTGAGAGCTCATATAGTCTGATCTATGGGCAAGGCTGTGACCTTCACACACGCACACACCCATCCCCTTGCTCAAGGGGGACAGTAACCACCCACTTCGTCAGTGAAACTTTTCACAACCTGAGCGAGGCGCGAACTCCCGTCTACCAGATGGCAAGTGAGAACGCTACCACTGCGCCAGCGAGCGGTGTGTGTGTGTGTATTTACCTATTTGTAGTATACAGGAATTGAGCAAAGCTCGTGTTGTCCTGTCTCCATATCTACATTCATCTAATCTAGTTTTAAATACATGAATGTTTTTCGCCTGAGCCACCTCTTCGTCTAAGCCATTCCAAATACTTATGCTTCTGTTCGGGAAACTGAACCTTTTGAGATCATTAAGACATCTACTTTTCCTCAACTTGAAGCCATGACCTCTTGTTCTTCCATCATCCAACACAAAAAGATCTTCTCCATCCACCCTTTCCAATTCTCTTACATTTCTAAATATCGTGATCAAGTCACCTCTTTCCCTTCTCTCGCGCAGTGTTGGAACTTCAGTTTTTCCCATCTCTCCTCGTAGGTGAGTTCCCTTAAACGTGGTATCATCATTGCTGCCATCCGTTGAACCCTCTCTAGTTTATCAATATGCTTCTTCAAATGAGGTGACCATACCACAGCCGCATACTCTAGTTTTGGTCTTATCATGGTCACTATCAACTCCCTCAACATTTCCTCATCCATATAATTAAAAGCCACTCTCATGTTGGTCAGTAATCTATAAGTTCCCCCAATGATTTTGTTTATATGCTTTTCTGGTGACAAGTCATCCCCAATAATCACTCCCAAGTCTTTCTCATCCTTTCTTTTACTAATTACCTCATTGCCCATTTTATATGACCAGTGTGTGGAGCCGTGGCTCAGTGGGTTAGAGCGCTCTGCTCTGGCCGTAGGGTCGGAGGATCGAATCCACCCAAGGGTCATTGGTAGACATCAGGAAGGGCATCCGGTCATAAAATGCTACACGCTCCAATCCAAAAAGGCCGACGCATGCAAGCATGTTGCAGCCTTCAAAAACGAAATGAAACGAGTGTGGTCTTCTTTCACTTATTCCCATTTCTAATATATGACACTTCTTGGCATTAAAGTCCATTTTCCAAGTCTGGATCTAGCTGTGTAGTTTGTCCAAGTCCTCTTGCAGTTCTTTATAACTATCAATACATTTAATATGTTTCATAATTTTAGCATCATCTGCAAACATACTCATGTAACTATTCAAACCCTCTGGCAAATCATTTACATATATCAGAAACATTATTGGGGCCAGAAAAGAGCCCTGGGGTACTCCACTAGTCACATTTCTCCATTGTGAAACCTTGTCTCATCTGCCTTCTGGTAGGTGTGTGTGTGTGTGTGTGTGTGTGTGTGTGTGTGTGTGCTACACTAGGGAATACTTCGCTCTTCATGGTACCGTTCGAAGCAATCTCCCATACGAAGCGCCACATCACATACAGGACACATGTGACTTACGTCCCTCCTCTTCTTCACCAGGGAACACAAGAGGCACCGGAGCCTCCTCTGATCTGGGATCCTCTCCCGTTGATGGCCCTGTGTCCGATCCAGCCGCAGGTTGTTGTCGTTGACCTTTCGACGCTTGGCTGGATGTCCTCCTGGTCTTCCCTGGTCCCGCCTTCCTGAAGGTGCAGCTGCAGGTTCTCCTGACAGACCAGGAACAGCTGGAGATGGTGGTCTGTGCTGGTCCTACAGGAGACAGCAGTGCTGGCTCCTCTCCTGGAGCTGGTGGTGTTGGCTCCTCTCCTGGAGCTGGTGGTGTTGGCTCCTCTCCTGGAGCTGGTGGTGTTGGCACCTGTGCTGGCGCTGGTGGAGAAGCAGCAACAGGTTGACGTACTACTGGCCATCGGGCTGGAAGGTCAGGGGCATGGTGGATGATGTGCCCTGACGAGGGCCACTCTGCTTCATCGAACAAGAGGAGCTTGTCGATTATCTCCTCGACAAAGTCCAGCACAGTGACTGGCCCTCGTGAGCGCTTTATGTAAAAGGCGAACGCGTTAAAGATGGCCACCTGGATGAAGTGGAATGTTATCTTCTTGGTCCACTTCACGGTTCGCCATTGGATGGGGTAGTATTGGACCATCTTGTCGAAGTGGTCCACCCCCCCATGTACCTATCTATTATAATCATCCACCATGACGGGCCTGTCCACGGTCCTGTGGACATAGGTCATCCGCCCATCAGGACCCCTGACCTTCTCTCGAACCTGCTTTGTGATGGTGCCTGTGCTGTGGAATGTCGACACCATGTTGATGATGGGCTTGTTCTTCCACAGCAACACCATCACATTATCCTTATGCATCACTGTCATGCCCCCCTCTGGCAGGTTCTTGGTCTTGGCAATGGCCTGCAGCTGCTTGGGTGCTCCTCTTGGCAGGTGTAGGGTTCCACACACGTACATCCTTGCACTGAAGAGGTGTTCGCACGGGGATACAGAGTTATAATAGTTGTCCATGTAAACTCTGTATCCCTGGTCCTTCAGTGGATCAACAAGGCCACAGACAGTGTTCTCCAGGCTCTTCTTCTGCCTCGTATAAACTTCAAAATTCCAAATGTAACCCGAGGAAGCTTAAGCCAGGATGTATAATTTGATGGTGTACTTCGCGGGGCTTCATGGGGTTGTAGACTCGGAAGCTGAGACGCCCCTTCCTCGTCGAGGCTGAGGTTCTCCTCGGGTATATAAACGTCTTGGAACCAATGAAGGAGGTAATGCATTACTGTGCGAACTCTCATAAGCCAGTCTTGGTTGTCCTTGGGTATAGCGCGTGAGTTGAAAGCATGGAAGTGCTTCAGGATGGCCCGGAAGCGTCTCCCACTCATCACTCGCCGGTACAGGGGGTAGTTATGGAGCCTGGATGTCCTCCAGTAATGACAGATAGTGGGCAAATTCATTACCCCCATGAAGAAGTACAACCCCAGGAACTTGGCTATCTCCTCTTCATTACATAGGATCCATGCGTCCAACACAGTCCCCAGGAATGACACGTAGTTATTGGTCTCGCGGGCCAAATACATCAACAACTCCCTGGTGAAGAACAGCTGGAAGAACTGTAAGGGAGTTGTTGGCGGATCCGCCTTCATTCCTGGGGATCCTGTGAAGGGCCCATTAAGAGGTGTAAATGGGCCACTGCTCCACCCTAGATCCTCTGCGGCAATACATCCCACAGTGGTGGCAGTGGGTCAGCCAAGCAACACCCTTTGGCCTCCTCGGGAACCCCTTGGCCACCTCCCGTAGCCGAGCCATGGAC
>JAGKTI010000086.1:169301-200669 GCA_018397915.1 Birgus latro
TGTGTACCTGCAGAGAGAGAGAGAGAGAGAGAGAGAGAGAGAGAGAGTGGAAAATTTTGTGATGTGCAGAGAAAAATTGTGTACCTGCTGGCATAACTAATTTAATTCAGCACAATGCAACCTCTAAAATTCACAGTGGTTGTGTCCACAACCTATCTGAATTTCAGACAAAGCATTTTCTGGCTATCCTTGCTGCAATTTGCATACTTCAGAGATGCTTTAGGCATGAGCATTGTAGTATGGGCCAACAATATTGCTGGCATCCTATTTTCCAATGTTCTTAAACAGTATCATCTCTTAATTCAATGTAATAATAATTATAACAGTACAATACTCGTTGTAGGTGGTGGCGACCATCATCCACTCACTTGATGTGGTGCTGCCTACTTCTTCCTTAGCCTTTATCAATCTTTTTTGTGCATGCCCTCCTCTCTTCATATTCCTCCCATCATTCCTGTCACTTTTTATTGCTTTTCTTTCCTTAACAGGTGGCTTTACACTGAGTGACAAGCCAAATGGTTTCCTGTAAGCCAAGAAACCATTTACAACGCTGGGTGGTAACCATATAACAAACAATACGTGCTCCCTATGTGTCAGCAAGTGAGTTGGTGGAGGGTTAGTGCCCCTCCCTGTAAAACAAATACACTAACTCAAGTGAAACGGCCGCCCCTTACGGGATTATGGCGTCTGGCAATAAACAGGTAAACAGATAGACATTACTCATTACCAACCAAGAAGTAATGTTCTTGCATACAATTTACTCGTTTCCCTTTTGACAAATAAAATTTCGACGGTTTCCCTTTTGACGATTAAAATTTTGAAGGCATATTTAGCGCTATACTGTCACCAATTTTGACTTGAAAATTGCCAATTTTGGAGGCGGGAAAAACTCCGACACAAGACGATTTTCACTTAGCGACGGTCATTTTGCAACTGCACAGCCCTCTACAGATGCTGCTTAGCTTTCAGTCGTGTGTTTGCTGTAAACAGCGCTACAGGCGCTTCCATTTCAATTTTGACAAGTTTTTTGCTGTGCTGTACTTTACAACCAGTACAACCCAAACATGGAGCAACAACCTAGTACAAGTGTAGCCGAGGGTAGCAGCCCCAGGCAACCGCAAGGGCCTTATAAAGCAGCCCTACAGGAGGAGAAAGACTATCGGAAAGGCTAAAAATATACCAAATACAGCCTGGTGGACATGGCCAAGATTGTGGAATATTTGGACCAAGGCATGTCTTCTGTTGAGATACGACGATAAAATCATTCTCGAGCAAAGACAGACCAAGATTATCAGCTATTTCCGCCCAGAACAGCCTCTCGCCAATGTTTTTGAAAAATCACGATTGAGGAAAATGTGGAAGATACTGCTGAAACTGCTGATGTGGATGTGCTAGAGGACAAGGACATCGACTTTGTAGATTTTAGATTAAATGTGGCTTCATTGGAGAGGCGAAGTACATCCAAGTAACCCACCTAACCCCAAATTCCATCTCCAGCAACAACCCAAGCCACCCACAACCTCCTATTTTGGTGAGTAAAGTAGTGCAGAATACTTATTTAGACAATATTTAACTATTGCCATGCATTAACCTGGGTTTGTATGTGAAAAAGGAGGTTTTAAAAGTCAAGGTTGGCCAGCCGCAGAACCATGCTAATTTTCTCCATGAGAAA
Source organism: Birgus latro (assembly GCA_018397915.1). Classification (NCBI taxonomy): domain Eukaryota; kingdom Metazoa; phylum Arthropoda; class Malacostraca; order Decapoda; family Coenobitidae; genus Birgus; species Birgus latro. The sequence goes on from JAGKTI010000086.1 coordinate 170,974, forward strand.
TTCAGTTTAAATTTCAGCGTTTTAAATTTTGTGCAGGGGTCGGAGATCTGACCTCCGTCGAAATTTGAGATTATATTGTATTTCTCTTCCCTGATTTTCCATATGCTCATTTGTTCTAAAATATTTCGCAGTTGTACTTGTATTTAACGCTGATCAGTAAGCTGTAAGGGAAAATAACCTTTGCATCCATTTATTTACATACAACAAAACTACACAAATATACATACTGTTCTTCACCGCCTTGCATTACATACCAGGTGATCTGCTGTGATGTTTGTTTACAACCTGACCAATGTGCACTGCTCACCTCACCCAAAGAATGCTTAGTTTATTTTATGATGTATTTTATGATAATGTTTGCTTATACAAGTCAGCATTATTGTCATCATGCAGTAATATTGGAATCTCAAATGGTGATGCAAAATGTGTGTACAGTAGACCCTTTTAATCCACAGGGGATAAGCATCATCACAAAATGGCATATTATTCCCACATAAGCTAAGCACATCCCTGAATAAATAAAAACATACTTTAAAATATTACAAATACATATTAACACTCACCAAAATGCTGTGTGTTCTCTTCATAACCTTCGTACAATGATGAGGACTGCTGTGTGACGATGATGGTTGCTGTATAGATGACGATCATTGCTGTATGATGCCGACAATGACTGTAGTGCAGTTCCTACAGTGCCAATGTGGTAAGGCGACGAGATGTGTGGCGGCACTGTAGGCAAGCTGTGGGTCTAGTCTGACTCAACTTCAGCCAACGGCATTCCACTTTTCAACAAATCTAAAATCTCTATTTTCTCTCCCAACGATAACACCTTATGCTCTCTCTTTGGCTTAGAAGGATTGCTTTTATTCTTTACTTGTTTTTGGGAAGCCATTTTTCACTTGCACAATGAAAGTACAGTAGAGCTGTAAACATGAGAAGGGCAACGACAACGTACATACCGAACCGATTAGTGTTTACAATAAGACTGGCAGAGTGGCGTGAATGCTCGTAGGTGCGGGTATGATAACTGTTGCGACAAAACAAGTGTGCGTTGTGTGCCAATTTCAAGTTAAGTTACAGTGTATAGTACATTACTAAAATAAGTTTGATCCGCGGAAGCTTAAACCCGCCAAAGCAAAATCCGCAGATAAAAAGGGTCTACTGTACGTGCATGTGTGTGAAACATGTGGAGAAAGATGCCAGAGGTTTAAATTTACTGTGGAGTTACATGGTAATTTACTCAACTGTAGATAGCACAGTGGTTTAACAGCCATACAAATCATCTAAGAAATATATTAAAAGATTGCTGCCTACCAACAATCATGCTTATGTTAAAAGTAAGATTTGTTCCTTAATTACACCTGACAAGGTGTTCTTTGGTTATGGGATATTTACTTCAACTGCACTCCGCAAAGAATTTAAAAATCTTAGTACAGTAGAACCTTAATTATCCAGAAGCCACAAGGAATTCAAAATGCAGGAATATCGATATTTCAGGATGATTGAATAACACCCATTTCCCGTTGTCTTACACCAGTGATTCTCAAACTATGGGTCGTGAGAGGAATTTTGATGGGTCGCAGAGACATAAAATAGGCCTAATGCTTTCAGCGTATTTTATTTACTTAACTGAAATTATAATTATCCTTACTACACTATTAGCATATTCATAATACCTACAATAGGCTATTTACTGGTTACTCTCTCTCTCTACCCTGTGGGTTGTGAAGTCTTGAAATATTCCAGATAGGGTCACCTACTAAAAAGTTTGAGAACTGTCGTTTTACACCATACACTATAGAAGTAGCGTGACTTGCAGCGTTTCGTTTCGTTTTTGAAGGCTCCAACATGCTTTCATGCATCGGCCTTGGTCACCTAATGGCGGCTCTCCACGCTGCTCGATCCCTGGCAGCCTCTCTGTTCAGTCCCTTAACCCTTAAGTCACACTTAATGACCTCGTCCCATGTCTTTCTCGGTCTACCCCTCCCAACCTCTCCCCCAATATTAACACCTCTCACCCTCTGTACCCAATTATCATCCCCCATCCTCTCCAAATGTCCAAACCACCTCAGCCTACCTCTCCTCATCACAACACCAATACACTCTAGTCCCATCATACCTCTCAACTCTTCCATCGTAAACCCAGCCCCCCAAGGCCTTGCATGCAGGGACGCACTGCACATCCACCTAATCATTGTCATTTCTGTACGTTTAAACCTGCGAATATCCTCTTCCTTTACTGCCCAGGTCTCACTACCAAACAGCATCACACTCCTAACACATGCTGCATACAAAGACCCCTTAGCATGTAAGGAGAGTCCTCTCAATGTCAGAAGAGGCAACAGCTACCTGAACTTCTTCCAACCACTTCTCACCCTAGCAACCGAGCTAACTCCAGCCCCACCTCCGGCACATAACATGTCTCCCAAATAACGAAACTCCTCCACACACTCAAGAGACTCACCTGCAAGTTCAACCCTCTCACGCCTAACAATCTCCACCTGATCTCCCCGACACGCTGCATACATGAAATCAGCATCATCTCGCAGTCTACCTCTAATACCACTACATCTCTTGTGCACCCACTTATCACAAACACTACACAAGATGGAATTACTTCCCACACCCATGTGGCAAACTGCACATGGCCACTCTCCCTCTCCTCTGATTGTACTGCCACCAACCCTAGATATCATCACTTTTGTTTTATCTGCATTTACTCTTAAGCCCTTGTACCCCATACCATTTCTCCACTTCTTAAATCTTTCCTCCGCCTCCTATTCATTCTCTGCAATCAACACCAAATCATCAGCATACAGCATCTCCCATGGAATCCATCTCTGAAGTCACGTGAGAGGGCTTCAAGCACCATAATAAACAACAAGGGACTCAAAACTGACCCCTGATGCACACCAACATTCACGGAATACTCATCACTCAAAGCTCCATTCACTCTAACCTGGGTGCGAGCACCCATGTACATGGCCATAACCACCCTAACCAGCCACTCTTCCAACCCTAGCTTTCTCACTGCCCACTTCACCACCTCTCTAGGGACTCTGTCAAAGGCCTTCTCCAAATCAACAAAAACGAAATACAATTCCCTTTTCTTTCCAATATATTTTTCCCGAAGCTGTCGAACAATGAATATGGCATCAGTGGTCCCCCTGCCTGGCATAAACCCAAACTGCATCTCATCGATATTCACTCTTTCTCTAATCATACCTTCTAGAACTCTCTCCATTACTTTCATTCATTATCTGATCTAAGAGCTTTATACCTCTGTAATTTCCCCTTTCCAGGGCATCACCCTTCCCTTTGTACACATTTACAATTACACTCTTCAGCCAATCATCTGGGACAACACACTCATATATAATCATATTTATCAGGTCAGTGACTAACCTCACCCCAGTATCTCCTGAGGCCTTCAACATTTCGGCAGTCAACCCAGACACACCTGCTGCCTTCCCCACCCGCATCCTGCCTATTGCCTCACTCACAGTAGCAGTGTCAATCAAAGGCCAAGGGCCAAACACTGGATCAGCTGGCTCCAAACCTTCTCTATCCCAATCAAACTCCTCATTCAACAGTCGGCTATAATGCTCCCTCCATGCATCTTTAATATCCTCACTGTTCACCACTACCCTTCCATCATCATTCTTCACACACTGCTCACCTACAATGTCCCGATTATCCCTCTTCACTTGATCTGCCACCTTAAAAATCATATTTTTCCTTTCTCCATGATTTAGATTATCAAGTAAAAGTCTCTGTGACTCAGACTTCGCCCTGTATACCTCTCTTCTAGCCCTGCGCTTGGCAGCCAAGAACTCCTCCCTGTTACCTTCTTCCATTCCCGGAAAAGCCTTCTTTTCTCCTTAACTGCAGCTTCTACACCCTCATCCCACCACCAAGTTACTTTATGTCTTGGTGGGCCTCTTGTCCAACCGCATATTGCATCGGTAACTCTCAAGAGGCTGTTCTTAAGGGCTCTATACTGTTCATTAATGACTCTATCTACGGCTTCCTGTTCAGCCACCACTCTCATCTCACTATAAAAGGCATCCCTTACTGACTGGTTTCCCAGCTTCCATATTTTCCTCCTAGGTACATATGTCCTCCTTCTCATCACTCGTTCCTTAAGCACCATGTCACAAATCAACAGTTTGTGCTGCTGCACACACTCCTCGCTTCCTATAACTTTAACATCTCTCACTAATCTCCTATCAACCCTCCTGACCAGAAAATAATCTATCTGACTACTATTTCCCCCGGACTCGTACGTAATCAACCGGCTGATTCTTTTCCTAAAATGTGCGTTGCACACAATCATGTCCATAGCCTCCCCAAACTCGAGTATTCTTTCCCCTTCCGCATTCCTCACACCATATGCACATCCTCCATGGACTCCTTCATAACCTTGAGCTGCTTCACCCACATGACCATTTAAATCCTTCCTGCATATACAGCAATAATACCACATACATAATAATTAATGTAATAATACAAAAAACTAATGTAACTTGTGTATATGTATAGCATACAATGTACAGTAATACAGTAATGTGTAATGTGTACACACCCATGACTCATCGAGGCTCCAGTAGGCTGCGAAGGAATGAAAACATATGGGCGGGATGTTTGCGCGGTGAATTTGAAATGCCGGTTAGGTCCTGGATTTTCCCCGGTTGGTCGATTTTTGGAATTTTTCTTTAAATTGTCCAGAGTAACGTCAATTCCGGTTGATTGGCTCACGGATAATTGAGGTTCTACGGTACACTGCTATGTAATGTCATATACTGTAGTGTTTTTAACACCATCACTATCTTAGAAAACACCTGGAAAGATAGCTATTTACTTTTTCAGTCCGCACAGAACTGAGTATTTTTATGTTTTCATGTTGTACATGGCTGTTTCCATTACCACAATAGGAGATGCCGCACTAAGGCCAAAACAAGGTACAGATACTATATCCCGCCAGAATTTTTTATTTATGCTTTAATTTTGAGGACAATGCATAATGCTCACATATGGGTGTTTTTTCATAAAAATATTATGTACAAATTTTTCTCATTCATTTAACCCGGGGCGTCCCAATGACGTATGAGTACGTCGCAACATTCTGTCACGATGACACCCGACAACATACCCATACGTTGCACAACTGCAAGGCCAGTCATTTGCACATCTTTCAAGTTTCATGGGTGATTTTTGGTAGGTACATGTGGGAGACCTTCCTCTACCCACTGTCAAGTGGGGATAATGCCAGGTCCCACCTGACCCAGCCTCCCCCCCCACACTCGGCAATTCAACTGTTAGCAGTGACCTGGTCAGTATACATGTCGCGCCACAGTCTCCCCAATGACGAAATTCACGGTGAAAGTGGTGAAAGTGATTCCTGAGGTGGAGGACAAAGAAATAAAGAAGCTAGAGGAAGAAACAAACAGAAGTGATGAGATGGTAATGTCGTAAAGGAAGGTGCCATATGTTGATGTGTTCGGTGAGTGAACAATGCTTATATCACCTATATTATTGTGTGAAAACCAATATAGTCTTATACTACACACAAATTTGTACCAAATATATAGATAAATACAAAGTTCAAAGTGGCCTGAATTAGTTAACCCTCCCATAGTTCGTTTTCTTTGAAGCCAGGTACCATGAGAGAGAATGAAAAGGTAAGGCCGACTGTCACCTGCAGCAACATTTAAAAGCTCAGGAGGGGAATTTCTCTATGAATTTTCTGTTTCTCACCAAAAGCAGAGATTTGAGCCAAATTTTTTTTTTTTTTTCCTGAAACTGCTCGGGGTTGGGGGTGTCGAAGGTGGGAAATCGGTCGGGACATGACAGGTGTGTTTGGTGCCTAATAATGAGGTCACAAAATACTTTATAATTTTGTTCGAATGTTTTGTGGTGTTGGTTATATACATCAACGTCAAGGATTAAAGATTTATTGGTTTTACACATACGTACGAATATAATTGATTCAAACTTTAATCCAAATACTCCTAGTGGTCACCAGCAAAAGTATTAAAAGAAAAAAAAACTTGTTTCACCACCTAATTGCTGCCTGTGGTACAACATGCTCTTCTCTTCCCACAGTTTTTTTCTTGCTGGTTCTATCTTGGCTGATGGTAACCTGGCCCAGCCTCTGACAAATCTTGCACCCTTCCTTCTTGTTGTTGTCTTTCTTGAATCTGACTTGCAGTCAGCCACGGCACACATAAAGTATCATATTGAATGTGAAAGTTTACAAAGTCTGTTGAAAAAAGCTCGAACGCCAGGCACCATGCAGGGCAGGAGCCAAGACCGCTTTCTCCATCTTTGTACAGCAGATAAATCTGTTAATTTAACTTGACAGCAATATCCATGACTTCAAAATGCTGTTAGTTCATATAAAAACGAATATTAATACAGCTACTCAGATGTACTGATTGTTAATTACCTTGTACAGTACACCCCCCAAGTACGCGCCTATATGGGCAGCAGAGGTGCTCGCTTACTAGGAATTTGCATACTACGAATACATAAACTAATGGGAAAATTAACATGTGGGCAGCACCCCCCTCTATCAGTGACCTTTTGACCTGTTTGAGGGAAAATATCTAAGACATATACAGTACAGTACAGTAGGATCTCGCCAATAACATCTAATTGGTGCCAGAAAATGGCACCAATTAGACGTGGAGGTGGAGGGGGAGGCAGCTGGTGAGTCCAGTGGGGCAATGGAGGTGGAAGGGACGGCGGCGGGCGAGTCAGAGGAGGTGGTGAGGAGAGGATCCTCCATCTCCTCCTAGCTACTGCTCACATTTTCGGTAATATCCTTCACCTCTTCTTGTTTGTTTCAATCCTCATCTTGTTATGGACATATGGATATATTCCTCATCTTGAATGGACATATGTCCATAACAAGATGAGGAATGAAACAAACAAAAAGAGGTGAAGGAAATTGCCAGAAATGTTAGCAGTAGCGAGGAGGAGATGGAGGATCCTCCCCTCACCACCTCCCCTGACTCACCTGCCACCATCCCCTTCACCTCCACAGGTTTGTAGTATAACAACTTGGCATTTGTGAAATAACCGTTATTCATGTGAATCCAAACGTTATTATAGAAACAGATGATAAGGGTGACGCGTACTGGAGAGGCAGGTGCTGCACTCCGGGTTCACACTGAAAAACACCGGGTTTGGGCAGTTTTTTCCTGCCGCCTCGCGTCATGTGGGTGTGACTCACATACTATGGTTAGGAAAATATTAAAAATTATTAAAAATATTAAAAACAGGTCCTCGCGCACTAGGCATTTTGTGTACTTGGAGCTCACGTACTAGGGGGGTGTACTGTACATAACAGATTCTAGCAATGGTTATAATGGTTGGTATTGGTGAAATATAAGCAGTTTTACACATATAATCTGTAAATAATAATACTTTAGACATATATTAACTATTATTTGCTTCTCAGGCAGTGAAATGTTTCAGGATATAAGAGTTGTGAGATAAATCATAGCTTCTTTGCTGAGTTTGTTCCTTTGCCACCTGCGATCTTCTGTCCGTAGGAACCACAGTGTCTGACTTAAGTCTTATTTTTTTCTTTTAATACCTTTTCTGGTGACCACTGGGAGCATTTGCATAAAAGTATAAATAAAGAAATATCCGTACATATGTGTAAACACCAATAAATCTTCATCCCTTGATGCAGGTAACCAACACCACAAAACATATGAACATCAAAAAGTATTTTGTAACCTCATTATTAGGCACTAAACACACCTTAAATGAATGAGAAAAATTTATATTATATTTTCATGAAAAACACCCGTATGCAAGAATTATGCATTGTCCTCAAAATAAAATCGGAAATTAAAAATTCTGGTGGAATCTAGCATCCATGACTTACTGCAAATGCTCCTATTGTCTGACAAAATGTGCACACACTATGCACTTGTGGCTGGATTGCTCTATCTATTGCCAGATGCCTCAATCCCATTAGGGGTGGCCACAAACAAATCGTCTCCATGTCGCCCTGTCAAATACCACTTCACTGTCCTGCTCCCAGCTCACACCCCCCTCTCTCATTTACCTCTCCACTCTATCCCTCTATCTCATCATTGGCCTCCCCCTCCCTCTCCCCCCCTCCACTGTATGCTGAATATTACCGTATTTTTTTCAGATCTGCACTGATTGCCATAGCAAGGGCATCTTTTTGAAGCCACAATTATGATGAAATCTGAATATGTTTAAAGTGAGTCAGAGAATGAAGAGCTTCTTAACCATAAGGACAAAAGGAATTATGGGCTTTATAGTAAAGCCATCACTACCAGATTGGTGTAGCTGTCAATTTTAAATGCAAGAGTCTGCTAGAGTCAATTTTAAATGCTAGCTAAAATGGGGAAATAAATTACAGTATTTGAACTTCAGAAGTTTCCGAGCTTCAGACATTCAAATTTTCGAGACTGCACTGTAATAGGACCCTTTAACTCCTCCAAACATATCCCAGGTTCATTTTGCTATAAAGTAACATGTAGGATCTTACCTCTTTACGAGAGTTGTCATCATCATCATCCTGGTCTTCCTCCTCCTCCTCTTCATCTTCCTCCTCCTCATCATCATCTTCATCTTTATCCTTGAACTTAGTATCCTTTTTTATAGCTGCTCTTCTTTCTGCTTTTTCCTTTGCGGTTTCTTTTTTCTGTGAAGAAAAATGAAAATCCCTAATAATAAAAAAATCCTACAATGCTCTGGTTTACATAATCAACCCCATCATGTACAGGCATGTTTCTCAGCTATATTCCATGACTCGGAAAATTCCTTGAGAAAGTGTATCTGAGATGGGCTTCAATTCTACTCACAGTACAGTAATCCGACCGTCTGCACTACAGTATGTTTTGCCAAATACAATGTATGTTTCATTAAAAAAAAAAAAAAATGAAAAAACATGAAAAGTCTTCATGCATCTTGAAACACAAAAGTCACAAGGTTACTCTGGAATCAGCTCTCCCTCTCTTCAGAACAGCCACATATACACCACAGAGTACTCAAGGAGTATATGTTGTGTTGCTGGCACAGGTGATTGTGTGCAATGCAGTCTTCCATAATGTGCATCCTGGACAGGCATCAGCAATGGAGCCATCCAGCCTCTTTTGAAAAAAGGGCTGGATGATGCCCACATCTCAGCCTGGCCAGGTGGACCCTGTCTTCACAAGGGAGATAGGATTCAGAAGGGTGGATATTGAGAGGCCGTGCATGTAGCTGTGTGTTGTCAATAAGTGACTGAATGGAGCGACGAGTGATCTGAGTATGGATATGCTTCTGGAAGCTGGTCTGAGGAGGGCGAGAAGGGATAGATGACAGTATTTGTGTACAGTAAATTCTCGTTTTTCATGCAAGAAAAAAGTTTCCGATTTGTCTCACACTTCGTCATTTTCCCCGAACTTTGACAATCCCAGCCAGCAGCCAACACTCAGCAGACGATGCATACCAACGGTTGGCGCACTCCCCTGTCTGTACACAAAGAAGATTGCGACCACTCCAACTCCGTACTACAACTGCTCCAACTGTGGACTTTTTTCTCTCCTATGGGGAGGTTGAACTTCACCAAATTCATTGTGTTAAGTAATGAAACATTTAAGATTCTTTGGGTATAGTGACTAGGTTATAGTTCTGTTCATAAAACTGCTATGAACGTCTTAGTGACGAAGCATCTATCTCTAAGCTAAGATGAAGTATTATGCCTCTCATCATCATCATGTATATAAGAATGGTTATTAATGTGTTAGATGGGAGTTTTGTTGACACTTGAACATACAAACTTAATCCAATAAATTTCCTCAATCAGTGCTTGACCATGCAGCCTCTGCCATCTTGAATGTTTTGGTAGGACAGCTGATCTGTGTCTACTAACGAACAAATAAAAAAGGCAATATTCCGACGTCTATCAGGTAAACTGGTTATAAGACTGTATTTCTTGCTTTAACGTTATTTAATAGTACTTCAACTTGCACATAAACTTACCAGAACAGCAATATAAATATTTAACTTACAAATTCAGTACTGTGGAAAAGCAGTACAGTGAATCACGTGATCAAAACAAACCGTGTGGGCTGCGTTTGAGGGTTTGGCATTTCAAAGGCCTTTATAACAGTTTTAATGTCTTTTCAGGTACATGTTTATTGTGTTATGCTGTTTTAGCAGTAGTAAACACTCTTCATTTAATTTTGGATAGGGCCTTTTGGTGTTACAGTACTTTCTGATAGGGTAGGTAAGTGTCCCACAGGAACGCTCCACTATTTTTCCCATTTATTCTTAACTTCACACTTCGATGTCTCTTGGTTCGCGTGGTTTGAGGGAAACATCCAACCCACGAAAAATGAGGATATACTGTATGATATCGTGTGCTGGGTGTTTTGATGTTCCTTGGTTGTGTGGATGAGCTGCCATGTAGTGTAGTGCAAGGTGTGGGTTTGTGAAGGCTGCAGCGAGAATTTGGATGCCTCTCATGTCTAGACGATCTTTGACTTTGAGGACTTTGGTTTCTTGGTGTAGGTGGTCTATGAGTGTAGTAGCTGTGCAGCCTGTGATTATTTTTAGGATCTTGTTCTGTATGATCTGTAGTGCTGTAGTGTGTTTAAGTGATGTTAGAAGCCCAAGAAGGGCATGCATAATTCATCAGTGAATGTATATATTGTTTGTATATTGTGGTGGTGGTTTCTTTGTTGGGTCCAAATGTTGTAAGGGCAAGTGACCTTAAGGCACTGAGTCTTGGTGTTAATTTATCTTTAATATTTGTGAAGTGTTGTTTAAATGACACTGATGTATGTTACACCAATGATTTTGTGTGTGTGTGTGGGGAGGGGGGGTAGGAGAATGTTGTTTATGGCGAGGTGTGGGATGTGACTGTGTTCTGCTGTCAAGTTTGTGAGAAGGGTCACTACAGATTTAGCTGGGGCTATTTTGACCCTGTTTGTGGTGAACCATTCATGTAGTGTGAGGTAAGGTTGGAGGATGTGTGCAGCTGTGTTTGCATTCTTGTCTGTACATGTAAGTGTTAAGTCATCCGCATAGGAAGCTATGTGTATTTGTGGTGTGTGGAATAGGGGTGTGCCTTGCATGTACACGTATTCTCTTATTACTGTGTGATAATGTAAACGTTTTCATTGCACATGCAAAACGTTTCAAACTAGGAGGATTTGATTCAATCCACACGAACCCCTTCATATAAGATGTTTCCTGAAGTGAATAAAACCATCTGTTGGGCAAGATTAAATTTCCCCATACAGAAGGCTCTCGATCTTCGATTTTTTTTTTTTTAAATCAAAGTGCGAATTGATAAACTTGAAAAATAAATAAATGGGACCAGCGTGTCACTTTTACGTATACACTTATACCCACCCAAAATCATGACACAACCATATATTTGCTCATATTTAGTACATGTTTACTTACTATTAGCAAGAAACACAGGCTGCACTCACTTTAAAATGGAAAAAAAGAAGCTTATGTGGTAGAGTGTTGGTTCTGAGGCAGTGGCTGAGTCACAGTTACCAGCTACCACTGCAGTTCCAAGACATTTCACCATCAAAACATGGACGATTCCACGTCAGGACAATTCGTATCCTGGATGATGCCCAGTAATTCTATGAATACCTATCTATCTATATACCTAGGCTGCTTCCCCCAAGAAAAGAGAGGTAGCCGAGACAAGTCAACACACCTCCAATTTACTCATCCACTCATACACATTCATTTGCATCTTAGCCCCAAAGGGGAGAAGGGACAGATCCTCACCGCACCACACCGCACGAGGGTCAAACTACGCAGTGCAGTCAGTGACATCCACAGCAGGGCCCGACAGCAAGGCCGGTTTACCCCTGCCGCATCATAATGAACCCATCCCCTTACACGCACCTGACATGATCAGCTGATCAGACAAAATGCGGGAGAATATCCCCTCAGGGCTGCGTCATCATTTATTCATTCACAATTTCTCTCCATTCATTTCTATTGCGCACAGCCACTCTTCCTTGCTCAACAGACAACCCTCTCGCATCCAACACTCTCTTCACATTGTCCATCCATCTTACTCATGGTCTTCCTCTCAGCCTTACACCTCTCACATCAGATCTAGTTATCTTTTTCACCAATCACTCATTATCCATTCTCTCCATGTGCCCAGACCATCGCAACACCATCTGCTCAACTCGATCAGCCATCTCCCGAACAATTCCAGTTCTCCTTTGCACTTCATCATTTCTCACTTGATCCATACGCGTCACCCCACATAATACCCCTCAGTCACCTCATCTCCATTACATTCAAACATTTCCCCTCTGCTACACCCATATTCCATGTTTCAGCCCCATATAATGCAGTCGGTACCACAATACCCTCATACAGCCTTCTCTTTACATCCATTCTAAGCAAATGACATCCAAACACTTTTTTCATTCCTACCAGCATCTTTCCAACTTCATTCACTCTAAACTTCACTTCTGCATCTATTCTTCCATCCACACCATGTGACCTTAAATACTTAAAACACTCTACCTCCTAAAGCAACTCACCATTCAAAACTATATTCATCCTCCTGCCATCTACCATCCTCGTGCACTTCATCACTTTACTCTTATTCTCATTTATTTTCAATTTCCTCCTTTCACACACCCTTCCAAGCTCCTTTACCAACTGTCTCAATCTCTCCACTGAATCAGCCACCAGTGCAGTATCATCTGCAAACAGCAACTGGTTCAGATTCCACCGACTATAAGTAATCTCTCTACTATCCAGACACCCACTCCCTTTTTAAAACACATTGGGAAAAGCGGGGTGGTGGGCCCCCCCCCCCCCCCCCCAAAAAAAAAAATCCGATTTTTTCCGACCATGTCAGTTTGAATTTCCCGTGCGCCCAGACTAGCTCCCTTCCCACCCAATCCCCCTCCTACTAGTTCTGTCTCAACTCCCGTGAACAGTGGACGGCTGTCCGATCGTTTGCGGTATTTTCGTTCTTGTTTAAATAATCAGAAGTCACAGTGCGAAGGATTAAGTGTAGTTAAACACTGGATTACTGGACATGCTTCAAGAGCAATTATGACCACTGTAAAAACCTTAGAGGTGGGGGTACACAAGGAGTAAACAACAATCATGGACATGTAAGTAAACATTGTCAACTGCTAAATATTTTCCATAATCACTTCTAAATCCTCATTCTCTGGTTACATTTTATTTACTCCATGCTTTGTGTCCCATATTTGAGTGCAGAGGCTGTGAAAGAGATGATCTGCTCAGTGATTACCGTGTCTCTTACATACATTCACTATCTAGTCAACTGGTGAACATTTTTGCCCCACACACCTCTATATCATAATTATTCTGGTTACATTTTATTTACTTCATGCTTTGTGTCCCATATTTGAGTGCAAAGGCTGTGAAAAGGTGATTTTCTCAGTAATAATCATGTCGCTTCCTTACGTTCATTATGTGGTCAGCTGGCAAACACCCCTGCCTTCTATCTATCTATCTATTGCCAGATGACTAAATCCCGAACGGGGTGGCCACAAACAAATCGCCTCCATGTCAGTCTGTCCCCTGCCATTTCACTACCACGCTCCCAACTCACACCCCCCTCTCTCATATACCTCTCCACTCCATCCCTCCAGCTCATCCTCGGCCTCCCCCTCCCTCTTGCCCTCTCCACCTCACTCACATACACTCTCCTGGTCAATCTTTCACTCTCCATCCTCACCACATGCCCAAACCACCTTAACGTGTTTCTCCTAACGCTTCCCATTACGTCCCCAACCACACCACAATTCTCCTTCACTTCCTCATTTGTTAGTCTGTCTCTCCATGTGACTCCACATACTCCTCTCAAATAACTCATTTCCACTGCTCTCACTCTTGACTTCAGTCCATCCAACAGGGTCCAAGCTTCACTTCCATATGTCAGAGTTGGTATCACAATACTATCATGTAACAACTTTTTCACTTCCATGCTCACCTCCCTGTTTCTTATCACTGCTTTCAACAAACAAGCAACCTTCCTTCCCTGCTGTACCCTTTCCAGGACTTCACCCTCCAGACTTCCATCCTTACTCATCACACTGCCCAAGTACTTAAATTCACTCACATTCTCCATATCCTTCCCATCCAATCTCACTGTACATTCACTGACTTCACTTCTCTCGAGGACCATCACTCTACTCTTCCCCACATTCACCTTTACATTCCGTTTCTTACACACTCTCCCAAACTCATCTACCAAGCCTTGCGGCTCCCCTTCGTCTTCACTCAACAACACAGTATCATCTGCAAATAACAGTACAGGGAGTTTCCAAACACTGTCCTCTCTCTCTAGGGCGCTCCAACATCCACTGCCCGACCTTGTATCTCTTTTATAACCCCATCCATATACAGATTGAACAACCATGGAGACATGACACATCCTTGTTACAATCCAACCTTCAAATGGAAAGATTCACTCAGTTTGCCATCCACATGCACTGCAGCCTTAGCACCCTCATACATACTCTTCACTGCCTTCAACAACTTCCCATCCACTCCATATATTCTTAATACCTTCCACAAACCTTCTCTATCCACCCTGTCAAATGCTTTCTCCAGATCCATGAAAGCTTCATACAACTTCTTGCCCTTCTCTTGAAACTTTTCCACTAAGGATCTAAGAATGAATATCTGGTCTACACAACCTCTTCCCTTCCTAAAACCTCCTTGTTCTTCTCCAACTAATTCCTCAGTAATTTCCCTAACTCTGTCAATAAGTATCATTATTTTTGGGTTGAAATTTGATTAATTCATGCTCTGTGCCAATTATTTATGTGAATGGAGTCTTAAATAAGTGGTATGCATGTTCGGTAGGGAGGTTGGTAGGTGGTTTTCTGATTTCAGTTAGGTTAGGTTAGGGTCAAGAATGACCGGTGCTGTTGGTGAACAGTGAACACCTTTCCCATACCTAACTCTTTTTCTGGTAACAGTTCATTTATTTGATGCTTTGTATCCCATATTTTAGTGCATAAGATATGAGAAATAATGATTTTCATAGTGACTGCAATGTCCGATACTTCCTTACACTAACCTTCCAACTCGTGAACACCCCTGCCTTACTCACCTCAAATTCATCATTTTGGGGTTAAAATTCGATTAATTCATGCTTTGTGCCAATTATTTATGTAAATGGGGTATTAAATAAGTGCTATGCATGTCCGGTAGGGAGGTAGGTAGGTGGTTTTCTGATTTAGCTTAGGTTAGGTTAGGTTAGCGTCAAGAATGACCGGTGCTGTTGAACAGTGAACACCTTTCCCATACCTAACTCTTTTCTGGTAACATTTTATTTATTTGATGCTTTCTATCTCATATTTCAGTGCATAAGATGTGAGAAATGATGATTTTCATAGTGATTGCCATGTCCGATACTTATTTACACTAAGCTCCCAACTCATTAACATCTATGCCTTACTTACCTCAAAATCATCCATTTTTGGGTTAAATTCGATTAATTCATGCTTTGTGCCAATTATTTATGTGAATGGGGTCTTAAATAAGTGCTATGCATGTCCAGTAGGGAGGTAGGTAGGTGGTTTTCTGATTAAGGTTAGGTCAGGTTAGGGTCAAGAATGACCGGTGCTATTGGTGAACAGTGAACACCTTTGCCATACCTAACTCATTTTCTGGTAACAATTTATTTATTTGATGCTTTGTATCCCATATTTTAGTGCATAAGATGTGAGAAATGATGATTTTCATAGTGACTGCCAAGTCCGATACTTTTTTACACTAAGCTGCCAACTCGTGAACATATATGCCTTACCTCAAAATTATCATTTTGGGGTTAAAATTCAATGAATTCATGCTTTGTGTCCATTATTTAATGCATCTGGTGTGAAAAAGGGTGAGTTTCATAGTGATTTCTATGTCTGATACTTACACTTGCTGGCAAGTTGTGAGCACATATGCCTTACTCACATATAAGTCATCATTTTTGGGTTAAAATTCAGTTAATTCATGTTTTGTGTGCATTATTTATGTGAAAGGGGACTTAAATAAGTGCTATGCATGTCCGGTAGGGAGGTAGGTAGGTGGTTTTCTGATTTAGGTTAGGTTAGGTTAGGGTCATAAATGACCAGTGCTGGAGCTTCAGGGCCACTAACTGGACAAGACCACTGTCCGGTCATGCCTTTGGCTCTATTACGTCAGATAATGGAGGGATTACTACTATTATTAATTAACTTTTAACGAATTGTTGAACACAGAGAATGAAACTAATGCAAGTATAAGTGGCTGGGGAATGGCAGGGAGGAGGGGGGTTGTGAGAAGAGAGGAAGAAATCAGTAGGATGGAAGTGGTGGAAGCAATGAAGAAAGTTAAAATGGGGAACGCCCCAGGAACTGATGGAGTGTGTGGTGAAATGCTAAAGCATGGGGGAGAGATAGTAATAGAATGGATGTGGAAGGTGTGCAGACTGGCCTGGGAGGAAGGAAAAGTCCCGGAGGATTCGAAGTCAGGTATAATTATTCCCCTGTACAAAGGAAAAGGGGAAAAAGAAGAGTGTGGTAATCACAGGGGCATTTGCCTTCTTAGTGTAATAGAAAAAGTATATGGTAGGATACTTACTGACAGAGTCAGGGAAATAACAGAGGAATTAGTTGGAGAAGAACAGGGAGGTTTTAGGAAGGGAAGAGGTTGTGTAGACCAGATGTTCATTCTTCGACCTTTAGTGGTAAAGTTTCTAGAGAAGGGAAAGAAGTTGTATGCAGCCTTCATGGATCTGGAGAAAGTATATGACAGGGTGAAAAGTACTTAGAATATATGGAGTGGATGGGAAGTTGTTGAAGGCAGTGAAGAGTATGTATGTGGGTGCTAAGGCTGCAGTGCATGTGGATGGCAAACTGAGTGGATCTTTCCATTTGAAGGTTGGATTGAAACAAGGATGTGTCATGTCTCCATGGTTGTTCAATCTGTATATGGATAGGGTTATAAAAGAGATACAAGATTGGGCAGTGGATGTTGGAGCGGCCCTAGCGAGAGAGGACAGTGTTTGGAAACTCCCTGTACTGTTGTTTGCAGATGATACTGTGTTGTTGAGTGAAGATGAAGGGGAGCTGCAAGGCTTGGTAGATGAGTCTGGGAGAGTGTGTAAGAAACAGAACCTAAAGATGAATGTAGGGAATAGTAAAGTGATGGTCTTTGAGGGAAGTGAAGTCAGTGAATGTACAGTGAGAATGGATGGGAAGGATATGGAGAATGTGAGTGCATTTAAGTACTTGGGTAGTGTGATAAGTAAGGATGGAAGTTTGGAGGGTGAAGTGCTTGAAAGGGTGCAGCAGGGAAGGAAGGTTGCTGGTGCGTTGAAAGCAGTGATAAGAAATAGGGAAGTGAGCATGGAAGTGAAAAAGTTGTTACATGACAGTATTGTGATACCAACTCTAACATATGGAAGTGAAGCTTGGACCCTGTTGGAAGGACAGAAGTCAATGGTGAGAGAAGTGGAAATGAGTTACTTGAGGGAAGCATGTGGAGTCACATGGAGAGACAGACTAACAAATGAGGAAGTGAAGGAGAATTGTGGTGTGGATGTGGACGTGATAGGAAGCGTTAGGAGAAACACGTTAAGGTGGTTTGGGCATGTGGAGAGGATGGAGAGGGAAAGACTGATGAGAGTGTATGTGAGTGAGGTGGAGGGGGGGGAGGGGGAGGGAGGGGAGGGCGGAGGAGGGGAGGGAGGGATGGAGTGGAGAGGTACATGAGAGAGGGGGGTGTGAGTTGGGAGCGGGGTAGTGAAATGGCAGAGGACAGAGCGACATGGAAGCGATTTGTTTGTGACCACCCCGTGTGGGATTGAGGCGTCTGGCAATTGATAGATAGATAGAGGAATCAATCAATACTTTAATAACTATATTTCAGGGGGATCCATCAAAGTCTATGTTCAATAGTGTAGGCATTGGATATTATTTATTAGGTGCACCTTTAGTCAATATTTAACTTGTTTCTTCCTCACTGTAGTTGCTTTTGAATTATATTCTAGCGTCACCCATAACTGTCTTCATTAATGACGGCGAATTGTCTTATTGTTGTGACGGAGAATTGTCTTGTTATTGTTGTGAAGGAGAACTGACTTGACAGCAATCTGTCCCGAATCCACAACTGCCACCCTCTCTGCCATCACTATCGCTTGCCCCAATCCTGCTTGAGTGAACACCTGCTTCCTTGTCCTTGTCCCAATTACCATGGCCACTGCTGTTGATGATGTTACTGCCTCCGTCATCACAATAAAAAAGATTTCAAATGTTTGAATGAGGGCAAGCTTCACCAAGTGATTGGTAGGTGGCATGACAGATGAACAGATGAGCACTGACTTGCGCTAGCAACCGGTCTGAGTGACTGAAGCATGACTTCTGAAATCCAAGAACGAATTTTGGACGAGCGGGCGAGTACGATCGAGGTACGAAATATCGAAGTAAGATTACTCAAATATCGAGAGCCTTCTGTAAATTACATTACAGCACCGGGTTGAAGGGATAACGATAAGTGGTTTATTGAGTCCCTGCCTGGACTTCTCACACTCCTCCCTCCTTAACCCATCGTGTCCGGCATGTATTCCTGCCAACCCTTCTCCCAGTTGGGCATTCCTGAGAAAATCATCTATTTTAAAACCTTCGTATCTCAGCTAATACTTAATCAAAAATAAATAACTAAGTGGCACAATACTCACCAATCCTTTGAATTTAAGCTGATGGCCCCAAATTGTCAATGAAGGGTGTGTAGTCAGGGAGACTGAGTGGGGAATGGGGGCAATTTTTGTTGTTTTTCTGCCCATGCCCATATGTGTGGCAGATGTATGGTGACACAACTAAGACTTATACTAGCCCTGCACAACAGTAACACTTCCAGAAGACCGCAATCCACCACAAACACCATTTCCATGTATGTTTCTCAAAAATGTGGCAGGAGTGTTGCTTTGAGTCTGGTAACCATAGCAACAACCTTGAGACAGGATGCCTCAGGTACAGGCACCTGCTCTTGCTTTCCTCACCACCACTTCACTACCACTGCCTTACACACACACACACACAGGATGTCGTAAGAGGAAGAGAGATAGAGAATGAACTGAAAAGGGCAAAGGAAATAATGTCGATAGTTATGGAAGGAAAGAACGAAGCCCAAGAGGAGACCAAAGAGGTGTTTAGGTTGGAAAAATATGTAGAGGGAGGGGCAAGGCCACTCAAAGTAAAATTCCAGTCTCAGGTCACAGTAAATGATATAATCAGCAAGACTTGGAAATTAGCAGATAAGAAAGGATTCAAATATATCTGGATATGGAGAGATGCAAATAAGGAAGAGAGAGAGAAAAATGACAAGAGAACGGAGGAAGAAATGACAGAGCCCTATTAGAGAGTTATGGATCAGAAATTGAGGAAGTGGTATCAAAGAAGAGAGGGAGAGAGAAGGACAGAATAAAAAACAATGCAAAAAGACTGAAAATGGCATATGCTAATGTTGATGGTCTAATCTCAACAAGGCTAGAAATAAACAATTTCTTGAGGGACACTGAGCTAGACATTATGTGCTTCATGGAGACAAAGCTAAAAGACAATACTGAAATCCAAATGGGAAATGGGAAATACAAACTATGGAGAAGAGATAGAAAAGAAAAAACAGGAGGAAGGGTGACAATTGCAGTGAAAAACAGCCAAAATGTGGATTGTGTGGAAATGGGAAAAGGTATGGCTGAAGTGATAAACATGGTAACAGAAACCAGAGGGAAAGACAAGCGAGACATGGCAGTAGCATATGTCCCCCTCAAGACAAGGGCATGGAATAAGGAGGAATATCAGGGAATTATGGTCAGATACCTACAGAAACTGACTGACACAAGCAGCAACATAATGCTGATGGGGACTTCAACTGTAGAGGTAAACTGGGAGGAGTGGGACTCAGAAAGTTGTGAGTTCTAGGGCAGTATACCATTAAATGTAACAATGAATAATGTAATGACCCAGTGGGTCAGAGAAGAGACAACATTTAGGGGGGATGACACACCAGCAAGACTAGATTTAATTCTAACCAAAGAACCTGATGCAACTGAATCTGAAATATCTGTGTCCTATATGAAAAAGTGACCAAGTAGTGATTGAGTTCCAAATGACTGAAAGAACTGGGGAGACAAGAAACAAACTATACAGGCATGGAAGATACAACTTTGGGAAAGCAAACATTACAGGACTGACAAAATTTTTCAAAAAAGCAGATTGGGAAGAATTCTGGGAAACCAGAGAGATACAGAGGTGGTATATCCTTCTAGAATTCTATAATACGGGTGTGGAAACGTATGTGCCAAAAGTTAGTGGGAATGAGAACTGGACATATGACTGGTTCAATAAAAGGTGTATGATAGCACCAAAAAAAAAAAAAAAAAAAAAATGTATGATAAAAAAAAAAAGGATAAGGCTTAGAACAAATGGACAAAAAGGAGTTTTGATAGAACAAAGGAAGAATAAAAAAAGAACTAGAAATGAATATACAAGAATAGCTAGACAGGAAGAAAGAAACTTCAAAAAAGGTACAGTAAAGATGAAAAATGTAAGGAAGAACCTAAATTGTTTTACAGGTTTGTTAATGACAAATTGAAACAATAGGAAGGAATCAATGAGTTGAAAGCAGAAGGTAATGTCTATAAAGTTGCAGTTATGCAAGTTGAAATAATGAACAAATGCTTCCAATCAGTCTTCACTAGAGAAAGTGATTTTGAGGAGGAGGAGGGAGTGACTAGAAACACAGTGTTAAAAGATGTAAAGGTTAAAGTTCAAGTATACAAATTACTGGAAACTCAAGATGTGAGGGAGGTCCCAGGACTGGATGGGATCTCTAATTGGATATTAAAGAAATCCTGGGAACAAATGGCGGATAAGATTCACAGTTTCATTGTGAGTTCTCTGGAAGAAGGAAAAGTGCCACGGGAATGGAAGAGGGCGAATGAGGTACCAATTTATAAGGGAGGGAACAAGGTAGTACCCCTGAATTACAGACCAGTGTCCCTGACCAGTATGGTTGCAAAACTGTGAGACAGAATCCTGAAAGACAGTCTATCTATCAATAGCCCAACGCCCTACTCCCACAAAGGGTGGCCGCAGACTAAACATCTACAAGTCACTCTGTCACCCACCATTTGACTGCCATCCCCCCTCAACTTACCCCCTCCTCCCTTAAATACCTCTCAACTCCAGAGGAGATGGACATTTTGGCAGAAAGTCAGTTTGGATTCAGAAGTGGAAGGTAGTGTGTTTCCAACTTGTTGAGCTTCTACTCAAAGGCAATAGATGTGCTACAAGAGAAAGAGAGTTGGGTGAATTGTATGTATTTAGATTTGGAGAAAGCCTTTGACAAGGTATCCTCCTTGTGACTACTGTAGAAATAGGAAAACATACGAGGACTGAAGGGAAACCTCTTGGAGGGGAAGAAAGACTTCTGAAGAGACAGGCAAATGAGGACGGCAATAAAAGACAGGATGTCTGGATGGAAGGAAGTAACAAGCTGAGTCCCATAGGGCTCGGTGTTAGTGCCTACAATGCTCCTGATCTATGTAAACGATATGGTAGATGGAATGAACAGTTATGCAAGTCTGTTTGCTGACAATGCAAAGATCATGAGGAGAGTAGAAGTTGAATAAGACTGTAAATTGCTGCAGGAGGACCTGGATAGGATACATGATTGGAGCCAGATGTGGGAAATGAAATTCAATGGGGGGGGGGAAATGGGTAAAAGTACCAAGAGACCATAACTGAATTAATTGATGAGTAATGAACCAAACACAAAAGTGACAGAAGAAAAGGACCTGGGAGTGCTGGTCCAGGATAATCTGTCACCTGAAAAACACATTAACTCGTCCAGTCCCGACTGATTTTTTACCCAATACACTCTCAGAAACGGACCGATTCCCCCCCCCTTCTTTTTTTTCTCAAACCTCCGCTTTGGCGAAAAACATCGAAAATTCAGAGAAATCTCCCTCCTGAGCTTTTAAATGTTGGTACAGGTGTCAGTCAGCCTTACGTTTTCCTTCTTTCTCAGGGTACCTGGCTAAAGAAAACAAACTATGGAAGGGTTAACTAATTCAAGCCACTTTATATTACATATTCATTTATTTATTTGGTATGAATTTATGTGTAGTACAAGACTATATTGGTTTTCACACAATAATATAGGCGATAAAAGCATTGTTCACTCACTCAAAACCCCAACACGTGGCACCTTTCTTTACGACATTACCACCTCATCACTTCTGTTTGTTTCTCCCTCTAGCTTCTTTGTTTCTTTGTCCTCCACCTCAGGAATTACTTTCACTGTGAATTTCGTCATAGGAGAGACCGTGGGGCAACATATCTATACTGGCCAGGTTACTGCTAACAGGTGAATTGCCCAGTGTGTGGGGGACAGGTGGAGCCAAGCAGTATCCCCACTTGACAGCAGGTAGAGGAAAGTCTCCCACATATGCCTACCAAAAATCACCCGCGAATCTTGAAAAATGTGCAAACGACTGGCCTTGCAACTGACTGACATACGATGCACGTCAGTGGGTCTGTCCGTGGAAAAAAGTAGTGACGTGAATCGTACATCAATGGGACTCGGCGCGTTAACAAGACAGACAGACATATAATCTCTTGCCTAACACAAAAGTAGGATTTCATTACACTGATGAGGAGATGATGGAAAAATTTATAGTTGCCATGATCCGCCCCAGGTTAGAATATGCGGCAGTAGTGTGGTTCCCACATAAAAAGATATTAAGGTCGAGAGAATACAGAGAAAAGCAACAAAGATGGTCCCTAGCCTGGCAGATCTGTTGTACTGGGAAAGGCTGGAAAAACTAGACGGGCCTTCCTTAGAAGAAAGGAGAGAGAGAGGCGACATGATTAGTGTTCAGGGCCATGATGGAAGTAGAAAAAATTGACAGAGTAGATCTGTTTGTATGAGATGGGAGAGTACCAAGAGGACATGGAAGTACACTAAAAAAGCCAAGTTGCTTGAAGGATATCACGAAGTATAGTTTTCCATATAGATGCACAGACCTGTGGAATAGCCTGAACAAAGAGATCGTCCAGTCCAAAAACTTAAACGAGTTCGAACCAAAATTTGAGAAACAGAGATGGGACCGTAGCTCATTTCCTGTACAGTACATCCTTCAACTTTGTGAATTTTAACTTTGCAATTTGCCAGATTTTTAAGATACAGTAGTTCCAAAAGTCATGTATTTTGAACATTTATGAACTTTCAGAGCAATCACACCTTTGTAAGGTTGAGTGGTTGGAGAGGAGTCTTCCCGAACTACATTGCCATGCGGAGTAATGATGTCATGGCTCACTGGGCATGCTGTGCCTCCTATTTCAGTAGTCTGCCGCCCCGCCACGTTTGTTTATACTTCCCAACCAAGGTAGCTGACCCTTGAAATTTCGTGGTGCTCCTCGCAAAATCCCAGCAGTTTAACCTTGCACGAGTGTTATCATGGCACCAACGAGTAAGAAGAAGAAGAAAATAAGTTTGGAGACCAAACAGAAAATGACAAAGGAAAAAAGCAGGTAAAGGTAACTCTGCTATTGGTCAGGAGTTTGGTGTTTTGGTGTCTTCACATCAAGGTAAGTGCATTTATTTTTTTCCCATGATTCTTACCTACGATGTTTACTTTTCTTATTAATATTACTGTACAGTACATAAGTTCATGTTTGTTTCATTTATCATCGTAAAATTAAGAGGTAGAATTGAGAGAAAGGGTGGGAAAAAGAGCTTACCTAGGGGTGATGTTGACCAATTTGCCTATAATACATATACTTGATTCAATTTTGTGAATTTCAGTTTTGCAAGAGTTTTTGTCAACCATATTATCGAAAAGTTAGAGGAGATACTGTACATTACAGCTAGGTAAAGACACACACACAGATGAACAGTACACCTTGCATAAGCCGAACTTTTAGAGGCCGGAATCTTCAGTTAGCCGAACTCAGGCCGAGACCACGTGTGAAAGTAGGCCGAAATGCGAAAGTAGGGGGAGAAATGGCGCCAGGGGGGGAAATGGCGCCAGGTGGACACGTGGCACCAGTCTGCTGCTTGCTTTTGGAGACGGTAGTTGCGCCATTCTTACTGTCATCTAGTGCTGAGCAGTGCTCTCCTTTTGCCTTCTGCCTTGCCATGGAAGGTTCAAAGCTTAAAAGAAGTGATACTGGCACCTCTAGTCATAAAAAAGAAAAAAGATAAAAAAAAAAAAAAAAAAAATCTGCGCATGTGACTTAGTGTAGTGATCATGATTAAAGTTCAGTACTAATATTACTGAAAGTGTTACATTGCAGTCTATTACAGTGATTACATTTAAGTTTAGTTCTTAATAGAGAATGAAATAAATACTGGGTACTGTATAGAATTTACACTGAAGTGTGAACTCACCTACCTCCACCAACTCCGTCTCCAAAACAAAACAAAGAATCTACTGCCTCTAACGAAAGGTGTTACACTGCAGTCTATTACAGTGATTACATTTAAGTTTAGTTCTTAATACAGAGTGAAATAAATACTGGGAACTTTTTAGAATTTATGTTCAAGTGTGAACTCAACCACCTCCGTCTCCAAAACAAAACAAACTGCCGACGATCTACTGCCTCTGACAAAAGGCAAATTATGTGCACTGAATTCTTTCTTTTTTGTCTTTCTTTATTAATTTATACACTGTATATGCTCCTTTACTTTAGCGTTACGAAGACAAGTAATAAGTATTGTTATTGCAATTTGGGGGGGTGAAAATCCATCTCCAACACATGCTACTGATGGTCTGTACTGCCTCTGTGAATGATTTTCTACCAATTAACCACTTCAGTACTGTGACATCTATTTCTACTTTATTTACACTTCCTCCAGCCAATTTTATGGCACTCAGGACTGGACTCACATACTGAAGGGGCTAACGAAGGCTGTACCAACCCCGTGCACTTCCACAGATCCAACCTACACTGACTAAAATTGTCTGGTGGCAGCAAGAACAAAATGAAAATACACACAGCACTGAAGGGGTTAAATGTATATTAAATGCATTCAATTGTTTTTTGTCATAACTTATTTATTTATATATGCTTCTTTAATTTAGTGTTGAAAGGACAAGTAATAGGTATAGTCTTAGCAATTTTGGGGGGTGAAAATTCGGTAATTTAGCAATTTTGGGGGGTGAAAATTAGGTAAGCCGGAAAAATCGGTAATTCGAACCAGAGTAGAGCCCCATATAGTTCGGCTTATGAAGGGTTTACTGTATGTTTGGCTTGGATTGTCGCTCAATTCAAGCACTGCTGTGCCACTAGAAGTCTGGGTAGGACAACAACACTGTACTACAAATACCACTACTACTACTATTACTACCACAACTACCACTACTGCAACAACTATTATTACTACTACAACTACCACTACTATAACCACAACTACTACTACAACTACCATTACATACATCCATCCATCATCTAATCCTGTGTTGCCTGAGGAGCATACAGGGTGTAACGCGACGTATGACAAAAACTTACACCAATGATCTATCATGTAATTCTGAGTATATTTTGTTCTATAAACATATACTCTTTGTGACCCCAGTTCAGTACCCAGCATTAGGCTGTTTGAGTGTAAAAGTTTTGTGGGTTCCAGGTGTCATAGGGTGGGAGCTTCGCAGGGCGACGAAAGACGAGTATTATTAGCTTATTCTGTACTACACATGAAAATCCCATATCCTATCAGTACAAACGACTGTTGATTTTTTAACATAAACTCATGCATTCCTGCAATTCTTCTGCCCAAATCGACTGAAATTAAGGATTAAATTCAAATTTTATGGATTGCAAGGGGTACGGAGGGAGGAGAGGCTGGTGTATTGTGCCAGTTATGTAATGTTTATTTTGTGGGTTATTGCTACTAGCATTATCATAACACCCACAGCTCATTCAGTGAAAAAACATTATTGTAATGCGTGACTAGTGCCACTTTAAGTCAGGAGTAATGATATTATTTATTACAATTTTTCTGCTGCAAGTACACATGGCACCATTGCTTTTATATGAAGGTGACTTGAGAATAGTGACGCAGGGTTGCCAATTTAACGACTTTGCATCTAGACCTATTTTTTGCCTCTACCTAGCATTACGATTTATCATCTGGCAATTGAAATCTAGCTATATCCTGGATATTTTTGCCATTTTTAGGTCATATTCTTGAGATTAATAATCTTTTCTAGCGATATTTTGCAGTGTTTACTATCTAGCGACATTTTAGCAAGTATTCAGGGCTACACAAGCGAGATTGATGATAAGGACTTGGCAACCCTGCGTCCACGGTGTCATTTGAATGGGAAATTTTGCAGGCGAGACACACACTTCAAATACTGTTCTCCGCGTTCAGTTGTTCACTGGTTTCAGCTTCACTTATTCATGAAACAGCATGCCACGTACGTACAGAATTGAGGAATATGCAGATATCGTCTATTTTTACGTATTCGGTGATGGTAATGCCAGTGCTACAGCCAGGGAATACAGGTGGAGATACCCAATGGTGCCATGTTTACTTGCAGCATAAAAGATTGTAATAAATAATACTCTTCCTGACTTAAAGTGGCACTAGTCATGCATTACAATAATGTTTTTTCACTGAATGAGCTGTGGGTGTTATGATAATGCTAGTAGCAATAGCCTACAAACCAAACATTACATAACTGGCAAAAAACACCAGCCTCTCCTCCCTCCGTACTACTTTGCAATCCATAAAATTTGAATTTAATTCTTAAATACAATCGATTTGTGCAAAAGAATTGCAGGAATGCACGACTTTATGTTAAAGAATCAATAGACTACGTAAAGTTTCTTCTTCAAACTCGTCTGTACTGATAGAATATGGGATTTTCATGTGTAGTACAGAATTAGCTAATAATACTTGTCTCCCGTCGCCCTGCGAAGCTCCCACCCGATGACACCTGCAACCCACGAAACTTTTACACTCAAACAGCCTAATGCTGGGTACTGAACTGGGGTCACAAAAAGTATATGTTTATAGAACAAAAAATGCTCAGAATTACATGATAGATCATTAGTGTAAGTTTTTCTCATACATCGCGTTACACCCTGTAGAAGCCCAGGGCTAGGCAAGTTGGGTCTGATTTTAAGATGAAAGTGACCAGCCTCACTCATCCCTGAGTGGCATTACATGAGCAAGAAACCCCAACCACTCCTTGGATATAAACCTTCACTGGCTCAATCCGACTGGAGCTCCGTAATTACCCACTAAACCACCAGGCGCCAAAATTTGATTATATGGTTACCACCCAGCGTAGTAAATGGTTTTCTGGTGTACAGAAAACCATCTGGCTTGTCATTCAGTGTAGAGTCACCCACAGGCAGAAGGACGAGGAAAGAATGAAGGAAAGAAAGAAGAGGGAGTGTAAAGTCACCCGTAGGGAGAAGGACAAGAAAAGAATGAAGGAAAGAAAGACTGAAGAGAATTGAAGGAAGGAAGGATGGAGGAGAGGAAAGGGCAGACACCCGAGAGCAGCACTACATCGAGTAAGTGGATGGTGAGCATCCCCACCTACTACATATATACAGTAATCCCTCTATTATTCGGATGTCCAATATTCGAACACCCTCACTATTCGGATATCGTGGGCTGCCCAACCCCCAAAATGCCAAAAAAATTGGAAAAAAAAAAAGAAAAAAAATCGATTTTTTTGGATCGCGTCAGTTTGAATTTCCCGAGCACGCCAATCGGCTGTGTTTATGCGTGTGGCGCCTCTCTGTCGGTCCCCATTTCCCACTCAGCTCCTGCCTCGTGAACACCTCCGACAATGGCGGCCGAAGTGATTGCTTTTGTGGTGATACCCTACCTCCTACAGTGCTTGATACTGCTCTTCACCTTCTTCATCATGTGTGAGATGATGGCTCCGCCACCTGAGAAGAGGAAGAAAGTGGTTCTGACTCTGGAGAAGAAGAAGGAAGGGTATTGGAAAAGATGGACGCCGGGTGGCCAACATCACTGATTCGTCGTGAATTCAATCTCCGTCACTCCACCTTGTTTGATATCAAGCAGTCCCGAGACAAACTACAGCAGTACACGGCTGATTTCGCTTCGAAGACCAAACGAAACGTGGAGAGGAAGGTGATGTTTAGTCCTAAGTATGCAGACATCGACTGATACATGCTGATTTGGTATCGACAACAACGTGCCACAGGTGTGTTGGTACGTGGAACGGAGCTGAAAGCTGCTACTGAGTTCACAAGGCTCCAGGACTCGTCACTAGACCACACGGGAATTTACTGATATGTACAGTGCAGTGAAGTGATGTGATCCCAGTTATGCAAAAAAAAAACATTGTGGAAAGTGTTGGTGAGAAGTTCTGGTGATTGTAATTTGCAAGGGTTGTGTGGTGCAATTTCTTCGTGTCAAAGTCTGAGATGATAGAGCGAGTTATACATCAGGACAGAAGCTTCTTTTTCGTAAGTACCCTAACTTCATCAAAATTCCTTGTTTTGTTCTTTCCATATCATTAATCTCATGCATAAACTGTGTGCAAGATGATTTCCATAATGATTTTCGTGTCTAACCTGTTTTCATCATGCTGTAAATGTGTTAAAAAATTACCCTAAATGTTAATCATAATTTCCTGCATGCTATTTAATTTTTCCATGCGTCGTTCTTAAGTAAAACAGCTAGAAAAAAGGTTGAAGCAGTTAATTTCATGTCCGGTCCTAACCTAACCTAACCTATGGTTACCATAAAGATTTTCATGCCTAACTGTTTTCATCATGCTGTACATGTGTTAAAAAGTTACCCTAAATGTTAACCATAATTTCCTGCTTCATATTTAATTTTTCCATGCATGGTTCTTAAGTAAAACAGCTAGAAAAAAGGCTGAAGCAGTGAATTTCATGTCCGGTCCAAACCTAACCTAACCTAACATTGTGTTAATCATAATTTCCTGCTTTTAATTTAATTCTTTCATGCATGGTTATTAAGTGCACCAGCTATGAAAAAGGTTGAAGCAGTGAATTTGATGTCTGGTCATAACCTAACCTAACCTAACCTAACCAAACCTAACCTAACTTAACCTAACCTAACCATTTTTCTGGCAGCAATTAACATCATTTACTGTATTTGATGCTTTGTATCCAATGATTTAATGCATAAAATGTGAGAAAAGATGATTTCCATGTCCGATACTTACTTATACTATGCTGGCAAGTTCTGAGCTCCTATGACTCACTCACCCCTAAATCATCATTTTTTGGTTAAAATTCAATAAATTCATGCTATGTGTGCATTGTTTATGTGAAAAGGGACCTAGCTCGATCGGTAGAGAGTTGGCTTGCAGTCCCGACGCACCCAGGTTCGAATCCTCGCTGGGGCAGGGAACAGTTTAAGGATTTGAATTTCATTAAATCAGGCTTTACTGATCTACCAGTAGACCCGTCGACATGTCGTAAAAATACCCCACTAATACCAATACACCAGTCCTGTATGAGACAGCCCTAGCATGTATTCAATATGGACGGTGGGTGTTAGCGCCGAAGTGGTGACATGCAGAGGTGTATGGTATGTAGAAGGACTGCTGGGCATTGATAGCAGGCTGTGAAGCCTATGCCCAGAGTCGGATACATAAAAAAAAAAAAAAAAAAAAAAAA